>JAAOOA010001124.1:127500-147500 GCA_012861695.1 Trematomus loennbergii
CCAGTCTAACCGGTCTGGGTCCTGGAAGAAAGGACATTTCCATGAGCACTCACAGCTGGTCAGCTCCGGGCTGAGGACCCACGTTGACCTCGGCAGTGTCTGATTGGTCGTTGGAGTCTGTGACGGTCAGCTGGAAGCTGTAGGAGCCCGGCTGCAGGTTGGACAGCTGCACCTGGTCAGGTAGCTCCGTCTCCTGCCGGCAACACAACTTTATTTAAACATCTGAACACAGTGACAGCATCCGTCTCCTGCAAGATCAAGGTCTCCTATTGTACTGTCTTTAGGCAGATATTAGAGGTCTCAGATATAAGGACATGTCTCTGAAGTGTCCTGCTCCAAACCCCAAACAGACCCTTGTAGCCCCCCCCCTCTCTTCCAGCTGTTACTAAGGACATGTCTCTGAAGTGTCCTGCTCCAAACCCCAACAGATCCTTGTAGCCCCCCCCTCTCTCCCAGCTGTTACTAAGGACATGTCTCTGAAGTGTCCTGCTCCAAACCCAAACAGACCCTTGTAGCCCCCCCCCCTCTCTCTTCCAGCTGTTACTAAGGACATGTCTCTGAAGTGTCCTGCTCCAAACCCCAAACAGATCCTTGTAGCCCCCCCCCCTCTCTTCCAGCTGTTACTAAGGACATGTCTCTGAAGTGTCCTGCTCCAAACCCAAACAGATCCTTGTAGCCCCCCCCCCCCCTCTCTCCCAGCTGTTACTAAGGACATGTCTCTGAAGTGTCCTGCTCCTAACCCCAAACAGATCCTTGTAGCCCCCCCCCCTCTTTCCAGCTGTTACTAAGGACATGTCTCTGAAGTGTCCTGCTCCAAACCCCAACAGATCCTTGTAGCCCCCCCCTCTTCTTCCAGCTGTTACTAAGGACATGTCTCTGAAGTGTCCTGCTCCAAACCCCAAACAGATCCTTGTAGCCCCCCCCCTCTCTCTCCCAGCTGTTACTAAGGACATGTCTCTGAAGTGTCCTGCTCCTAACCCCAAACAGATCCTTGTAGCCCCCCCCCCTCTCTTCCAGCTGTTACTAAGGACATGTCTCTGAAGTGTCCTGCTCCAAACCCCAAACAGACCCTTGTAGCCCCCCCCCCCCCCTCTCTCTCCCAGCTGTTACTAAAGAGCTGACTCTGGGTCAGTAGCTTCAGAGAGAGAGTAGATCTCATCAGGAGAACTCTCCCAGCAGAAACTCAGCTAAATGCTGCCGTGACTAAACTCCATATCATGTTCCAAACCACATGAAGGATTCTCTCTGAAACTCCATATCATGTTCCAAACCACATGAAGGATCCTCTCTGAAACTCCATATCATGTTCCAAACCACATGAAGGATTCTCTCTGAAACAGTATGGAGCTCAAACTCTTTCTCTCTCTCAGGTTTACCACAAGGTGACTTCCTTTTCATTCCTGCTTCTTCACACATGCTCTCTCCAGTACAGGTTAGCTCTGAGTGTTAGCATGCTAATGTGAACACAGACCATATTACTTCCAGAACACGTCTCATTGTTTCTGACAGCAACCTTTCTGATTGGCCCGTGGGTGTAAAGCCCGCCCACATTTTAGTGATGTCGTCATGACGCAGCGAATCTGGATCAGCTCCGTTGTTCCCCCGTTTTTAGAGATGTGGTACGGAGGAAGAGAGAGAGGGGTTTATTTCTGACACTTTGAGAGTCTCCTGACACACCGGGGACACACCGGGGACACACCGGGGACACACCGGGGACACATGGGGGACACACGGGGACACACCGGGGACACACCGGGGACACATGGGGACACACCGGGACACACAGGGACACACCGGGACACACCGGGGACACATGGGGGACACACCGGGGACACACCGGGACACACCGGACCACACCGGACACACACCGGACACACACCGGACACACGTAGTGATGTAGAGAAGACATCACAAAGTGCACTCTGCATGATAGGGGACCTTTAACCTGTTCCACCCTGAGCCTGTTTTTCAGTCTCAGGCTCGAACATGCCATTCCCAGAACAAATGACCATATCTTCTAAAAGGGTTACATTAATACTTTATTCTCAAGTAATGATAAACCTGTGAGTTGGATGTAGAAAAGTCAGAATCAATATAGATGTTTTTTATTTTAAAGAAAATTCAGATTTTACATAGTAAAAAACTGTAAATTATAGTGTCCGTCCAAACATTCTTTTTACTTATAGTGAAAACTACCCTTGATGGTTAGTAGACTAAAAGCTTTAGGAATCCAAAGTACAACATATAATAAGTACCCTGTATCAAGATTGATGCAAAAACAAGTGATATTTGACCTTTTTAGAGAGATTTAGCCAAAAACCACTTCTGGGGTCATTTGGGTGGATTTGACCTATCTCTGGCCCCCCTTGCTCGATTCTGATGAATGAAATCTCTTTATAACCGCTAGAGCCAATGGAATCTCTTTATAACCGCTAGAGCCAATGGAATCTCTTTATAACCGCTAGAGCCAATGGGATCTCTTTATAACCGCTAGAGCCAATGGGATCGAGGGAAAGTTCTATACACACCAACACATTAACAAATAAGGAGTGAGAGTGAGGCGTGGCCCAAACTGGAAGCTGCATACACTACACACACACTAAATGTTAAGAAGCCCTGAGACACCGTCTGGGGGGGGGGCCACTGGGGGGGGTCCACTGGGGGGGGTCCACTGGGGGGGTCCACTGGGGGGAGCGTCGTCCTTAAGAGTTAAGACTTCAGGAATGTTAAATGGAGTTTGGTCCCAGGGGTTTATGATAGGACTCTCCCATTGGTTGCCTTTTCTAAGCCCCGCCCCCTGTGTTTACCTGCGTGTGGAGGCTCTCGGCCCCGCCCTGCAGGCTCCACCTGTAGCTCATGATGTGGGCGTCGCCCAGCGCCAGGCTCTGGATGCCACTCAGCGTCACCTGCACCCCCGCTGAACGATGACATCACGGGCCGCGATGGCAATGGGCGGAGCCTGATCACCTGGAGGACAGGTGAGAGACAGAAAGGTGAGAGACAGACAGGTGAGAGAGAGACAGGTGAGAGACAGACAGGTGAGAGACAGACAGGTGAGAGACAGACAGGTGAGAGACAGACAGGTGAGAGACAGACAGGTGAGAGACAGACAGGTGAGAGAGAGACAGGTGAGAGACAGACAGACAGGTGAGAGACAGACAGACAGGTGAGAGACAGACAGGTGAAAGACAGACAGGTGAGAGACAGACAGGTGAGAGAGAGACAGGTGAGAGACAGACAGGTGAAAGACAGACAGGTGAGAGACAGACAGGTGAGAGACAGACAGGTGAGAGAGAGACAGGTGAGAGACAGACAGGTGAAAGACAGACAGGTGAGAGACAGACAGGTGAGAGACAGACAGGTGAGAGAGAGACAGGTGAGAGACAGACAGGTGAAAGACGACAGGTGAGAGACAGACAGGTGAGAGACAGACAGGTGAGAGACAGACATGAGAGAGAGACAGGTGAGAGACAGACAGGTGAAAGACGACAGGTGAGAGACAGACAGGTGAGAGACAGACAGGTGAGAGACAGACAGACAGGTGAGAGACAGACAGACAGGTGAGAGACAGACAGGTGAGAGACAGACAGGTGAAAGACAGACAGGTGAGAGACAGACAGGTGAAAGACAGACAGGTGAGAGACAGACAGGTGAGAGACAGACAGGTGAGAGAGAGACGGGTGAGAGACAGACGGGTGAGAGACAGACGGGTGAAAGACAGACAGGTGAGAGACAGACAGGTGAGAGACAGACAGGTGAGAGACAGACAGGTGAGAGACAGACAGGTGAGAGAGAGACAGGTGAGAGACAGACAGGTGAGAGACAGACAGGTGAGAGAGAGACAGGTGAGAGACAGACAGGTGAGAGACAGACAGGTGAGAGAGAGACAGGTGAGAGACAGACAGGTGAGACAGACAGGTGAGAGACAGACAGGTGAGAGAGAGACAGGTGAGAGACAGACAGGTGAGAGAGAGACAGGTGAGAGACAGACAGGTGAGAGACAGACAGGTGAGAGACAGACAGGTGAGAGACAGACAGGTGAGAGACAGACAGTGAGAGAGAGACAGGTGAGAGACAGACAGGTGAGAGACAGACAGGTGAGAGACAGACAGGTGAGAGACAGACAGGTGAGAGACAGACAGGTGAGAGACAGACAGGTGAGAGAGAGACAGGTGAGAGACAGACAGGTGAGAGACAGACAGGTGAGAGAGAGAGACAGGTGAGAGACAGACAGGTGAGAGACAGACAGGTGAGAGACAGACAGGTGAGAGACAGACAGGTGAGAGACAGACAGGTGAGAGACAGACAGGTGAGAGAGAGACAGGTGAGAGACAGACAGGTGAGAGACAGACAGGTGAGAGAGAGACAGGTGAGAGAGAGACAGGTGAGAGACAGACAGGTGAGAGACAGACAGGTGAGAGACAGACAGGTGAGAGAGAGACAGGTGAGAGACAGACAGGTGAGAGAGAGACAGGTGAGAGACAGACAGGTGAGAGACAGACAGGTGAGAGACAGACAGGTGAGAGACAGACAGGTGAGAGACAGACAGGTGAGAGAGAGACAGGTGAGAGACAGACAGGTGAGAGACAGACAGGTGAGAGACAGACAGGTGAGAGACAGACAGGTGAGAGACAGACAGGTGAGAGACAGACAGGTGAGAGACAGACAGGTGAGAGACAGACAGGTGAGAGAGAGACAGGTGAGAGACAGACAGGTGAGAGACAGACAGGTGAGAGACAGACAGGTGAGAGAGAGACAGGTGAGAGACAGACAGGTGAGAGAGAGACAGGTGAGAGACAGACAGGTGAGAGACAGACAGGTGAGAGACAGACAGGTGAGAGACAGACAGGTGAGAGACAGACACTACACTATATTCTTCACATGTAATATTGTTATAACGGTCCTGTTTTATTAGTTTTGCTACGTATTCTTCTCTGTGTCTTTGAACGCACCACGAACACAGAGATCATTCCTCCTGGTGATCTACAGGTAATACAACCTGTTCTGATTGTTATTGTTATTACTATTGTTGTATTGTTGTTATTGTTATTACTATTGTTGTTATTGTTGTTATTATTACATATTGTTGTTATTATGAAGTTAGAAGACATTACAGATAAACGTAAAAAGTAGATTTAGTGAAAGATAAATAAGAGTATTTAGTAAAGTGTATATAAGATACTAATAACATCAAGATAAATAAAGCCTTCCTATTGGACGCCCCCCCCTCACCTGTCTGCGGGCCCTGCAGGTGTTGCAGGAACTCGGCCTTGCGGATCCAGCTCAGGAACCCCACCTGGTTCACGAACCTGCACACGAAGCGGTTTCTGTGCACGCAGTCGAACAGGTCGCACGTGCGGTATTCCGCCCCCGCGGTGCCGCGAGGCTCCAGCAGCGCAAGGTTGCAGCGTGTGTCGGCGCAGCACGCGTTCCTGCAGGCCTCCTCGGAGCTCACGCGCTCGGTGGCCAGCAGCCTCGCGCCCTCCTCCACCGCGTCCTCCGCGTCCAGCACGAAGTTCGCCTGGCCGGAGCGGAACGCGGCATGGCAGTCTTCCGCTGCAGCGTGTGGGGGAGGAGGAGGAGCAGGAGGAGGAGCAGGAGGGGGGAGGGAGGCATTCTCTCTCTCTCTCTCTCTCTCTCTTTCTCTCTCTCTCTCTCTCAGCAGGTAGAGCAGCAGAGGAACCGCACGCGGTGGTCGTCCTATCGCTGTGTTGAAAATGAATCTGTGAATTAAAACAAAGTGTGTGTGTGTGTGTGTGCTGCTGCTCACGGCGCTGCTCCTCAGGTGTGTCTTACCTGCTCACAAACAGGAAGAGACGCAGGTCACGCCCACTCTATGACGTCACTCAGGTGTGGCGAAACCGGCCTCTTCCTTCATGTCTGTTGTCCTTTATTAAAATCATATCATTTATGATTATTCTAATATGTTTAATTTATGATTCTTTATTTTCTAAAAATGTTATCATTATAAATAATGTTTTATTCAACCTTAATAACATATGAATATATTGAAGTTTAGAAACATAACTTCAAACACAAAGAAGAAACGTGAAGTAAATAATAAACATTCATTATTATTGTATAATTGTTATTATCTCTATTAAAGAAGACAGACATATATTTATCTGAAAGCACAAAAGACCCATCAAGGTGACACAATGACTGTGTGTGTGTGTGTGTCAGCCTGTCAGGTCATGTCGTATTTCGGTTGAAATCCACAGGTATGTCTGTCACACCCTGATCTCACACACACACACACACACACACACACACACACACACACACACACACACACACACACACACACACACACACACACACACACACACACACACACACACACACACACACACACACACACACACACACACACACACACACACACACACACACACACACACACACACACACCACACACACACACACACACACACACACACACACACACACACACACACACAGCAGGTGTTTGCTGTATCATGAATAAACAGTTACTCACAGTGTTAAATTAAATCTAAAAATAACGAACTTTAAACTTTATTAATGTTAGTTCTCGTCACATTGAGATTATTCCCAGCATGCCCTGTGTGATATATACCACAGAGGATGACCAGAGGACGTTCACTGAGAGCAGACCTGGTGCCTCTTCAGATCAGAGCTGACACAGAACAAAGTTCAGTGTGTGATGATGAGAGCAGCTGGTTCCTATCAGCTGCAGAGACACAGAGACGCTCCAGTCCGTCACTAACACCTCCTATCAGAGCCAGGGGGGGGGGGGGGGGGGGGGTCCTCTACATATCTCTCACAGTGTTCTTTACTGTTTTAAAGAGACTGTATTTCTCCTGAATATGTTACTCTGTCGGGACTGTACAGGAAAATATCACCGGAAAATAGCTTTAAAGAGTCCTCTCCTGCTGATGTTCAGGTGTATATCAGTATGTAGTGTCTCTACTTTAAAGAGTCCTCTCCTGCTGATGTTCAGGTGTATATCAGTATGTAGTGTCTCTACTTTAAAGAGTCCTCTCCTGCTGATGTTCAGGTGTATATCAGTATGTAGTGTCTCTACTTTAAAGAGTCTCTCTGCTGATGTTCAGGTGTATATCAGTATGTAGTGTCTCTACTTTAAAGAGTCCTCTCCTGCTGATGTTCAGGTGTATATCAGTATGTAGTGTCTCTACTTTAAAGAGTCCTCTCCTGCTGATGTCAGGTGTGTATCAGTATGTAGTGTCTCTACTTTAAAGAGTCCTCTCCTGCTGATGTCAGGTGTATATCAGTATGTAGTGTCTCTACTTTAAAGAGTCCTCTCTGCTGATGTTCAGGTGTATATCAGTATGTAGTGTCTCTACTTTAAAGAGTCCTCTCCTGCTGATGTTCAGGTGTATATCAGTATGTAGTGTCTCTACTTTAAAGAGTCCCTCCTGCTGATGTTCAGGTGTATATCAGTATGTAGTGTCTCTACTTTAAAGAGTCCTCTCCTGCTGATGTTCAGGTGTATATCAGTATGTAGTGTCTCTACTTTAAAGAGTCCTCTCCTGCTGATGTTCAGGTGTATATCAGTATGTAGTGTCTCTACTTTAAAGAGTCCTCTCCTGCTGATGTTCAGGTGTATATCAGTATGTAGTGTCTCTACTTTAAAGAGTCCTTCCTGCTGATGTTCAGGTGATATCAGTATGTAGTGTCTCTACTTTAAAGAGTCCTCTCCTGCTGATGTTCAGGTGTATATCAGTATGTAGTGTCTCTACTTTAAAGAGTCCTCTCCTGCTGATGTTCAGGTGTATATCAGTATGTAGTGTCTCTACTTTAAAGAGTCCTCTCCTGCTGATGTTCAGGTGTATATCAGTATGTAGTGTCTCTACTTTAAAGAGTCCTCTCCTGCTGATGTTCAGGTGTATATCAGTATGTAGTGTCTCTACTTTAAAGAGTCCTCTCTGCTGATGTTCAGGTGTATATCAGTATGTAGTGTCTCTACTTAAAGAGTCCTCTCCTGCTGATGTTCAGGTGTATATCAGTATGTAGTGTCTCTACTTTAAAGAGTCCTCTCCTGCTGATGTTCAGGTGTGTATCAGTATGTAGTGTCTCTACTTTAAAGAGTCTCTCCTGCTGATGTTCAGGTGATATCAGTATGTAGTGTCTCTACTTTAAAGAGTCCTCTCCTGCTGATGTTCAGGTGTATATCAGTATGTAGTGTCTCTACTTTAAAGAGTCCTCTCCTGCTGATGTTCAGGTGTATATCAGTATGTAGTGTCTCTACTTTAAAGAGTCCTCTCCTGCTGATGTTCAGGTGTATATCAGTATGTAGTGTCTCTACTTTAAAGAGTCCTCTCTGCTGATGTTCAGGTGTATATCAGTATGTAGTGTCTCTACTTTAAAGAGTCCTCTCCTGCTGATGTTCAGGTGTATATCAGTATGTAGTGTCTCTACTTTAAAGAGTCCTCTCATGCTGATGTTCAGGTGTATATCAGTATGTAGTGTCTCTACTTTAAAGAGTCCTCTCCTGCTGATGTTCAGTGTATATCAGTATGTAGTGCTCTACTTTAAAGAGTCCTCTCCTGTTGATGTTCAGGTGTATATCAGTATGTAGTGTCTCTACTTTAAAGAGTCCTCTCCTGCTGATGTTCAGGTGTATATCAGTATGTAGGTCTTACTTTAAAGAGTCCTCTCCTGCTGATGTTCAGGTGTATATCAGTATGTAGTGTCTCTACTTTAAAGAGTCCCTCTCCTGCTGATGTTCAGGTGTATATCAGTATGTAGAGTCTCTACTTTAAAGAGTCCTCCTGCTGATGTTCAGGTGTATATCAGTAGTAGTGTCTCTATTTAAAGAGTCCTCTCCTGCTGATGTTCAGGGTATATCAGTATGTAGTGTCTTACTTTAAAGAGTCCTCTCCTGCTGATGTCAGGTGTATATCAGTATGTAGTGTCTCTACTTTAAAGAGTCCTCTCCTGCTGATGTTCAGGTGTATATCAGTATGTAGGTCTCTACTTTAAAGAGTCCTCTCCTGCTGATGTTCAGGTGTATATCAGTATGTAGTGTCTCTACTTTAAGAGTCCTCTCCTGCTGATGCTCAGGGTATATCAGTATGTAGTGTCTCTACTTAAAGAGTCCTCTCCTGTTGATGTTCAGGTGTATATCAGTATGTAGTGTCTCTACTTTAAAGAGTCCTCTCCTGCTGATGTTCAGTGTATATCAGTATGTGTGTCTCTACTTTAAAGAGTCCTCTCCTGTTGATGTTCAGGTGTATATCAGTATGTAGTGTCTCTACTTTAAGAGTCCTCTGCTGATGTTCAGGTGTATATCAGTATGTAGTGTCTCTACTTTAAAGAGTCCTCCTGCTGATGTCAGGTGTATATCGTATGTAGTGTCTCTACTTTAAAGAGTTCCTCTCTGCTGATGTTCAGGTGTATATCAGTATGTAGTGTCTCTACTTTAAGAGTCCTCTCCTGCTGATGTTCAGGTGTATATCAGTATGTAGTGTCTCTACTTTAAAGAGTCCCTCTCCTGCTGATGTTCAGGTGTATATCAGTATGTAGAGTCTCTACTTTAAAGAGTCCTCTCCTGCTGATGTTCAGGTGTATATCAGTATGTAGTGTCTCTACTTTAAAGAGTCCTCTCCTGCTGATGTTCAGGTGTATATCAGTATGTAGTGTCTCTACTTTAAAGAGTCCTCTCCTGCTGATGCTCAGGTGTATATCAGTATGTAGTGTCTCTACTTTAAAGAGTCCTCTCCTGCTGATGTTCAGGTGTATATCAGTATGTAGTGTCTCTACTTTAAAGAGTCCTCTCCTGCTGATGTTCAGGTGTATATCAGTATGTAGTGTCTCTACTTTAAAGAGTCCTCTCCTGCTGATGTTCAGGTGTATATCAGTATGTAGTGTCTCTACTTTAAAGAGTCCTCTCCTGCTGATGTTCAGGTGTATATCAGTATGTAGTGTCTCTACTTTAAAGAGTCCTCTCCTGCTGATGTTCAGGTGTATATCAGTATGTAGTGTCTCTACTTTAAAGAGTCCTCTCCTGCTGATGTTCAGGTGTATATCAGTATGTAGTGTCTCTACTTTAAAGAGTCCTCTCCTGCTGATGTTCAGGTGTATATCAGTATGTAGTGTCTCTACTTTAAAGAGTCCTCTCCTGATGATGTTCAGGTGTATATCAGTATGTAGTGTCTCTACTTTAAAGAGTCCTCTCCTGCTGATGTTCAGGTGTATATCAGTATGTAGTGTCTCTACTTTAAAGAGTCCTCTCCTGCTGATGTTCAGGTGTATATCAGTATGTAGTGTCTCTACTTTAAAGAGTCCTCTCCTGCTGATGTTCAGGTGTATATCAGTATGTAGTGTCTCTACTTTAAAGAGTCCTCTCCTGCTGATGTTCAGGTGTATATCAGTATGTAGTGTCTCTACTTTAAAGAGTCCTCTCCTGCTGATGTTCAGGTGTATTCAGTATGTAGTGTCTCTACTTTAAAGAGTCCTCTCCTGCTGATGTTCAGGTGTATATCAGTATGTAGTGTCTCTACTTTAAAGAGTCCTCTCCTGATGATGTTCAGGTGTATATCAGTATGTAGTGTCTCTACTTTAAAGAGTCCTCTCCTGCTGATGTTCAGGTGTATATCAGTATGTAGTGTCTCTACTTTAAAGAGTCCTCTCCTGCTGATGTTCAGGTGTATATCAGTATGTAGTGTCTCTACTTTAAAGAGTCCTCTCCTGCTGATGTTCAGGTGTATATCAGTATGTAGTGTCTCTACTTTAAAGAGTCCTCTCCTGCTGATGTTCAGGTGTATATCAGTATGTAGTGTCTCTACTTTAAAGAGTCCTCTCCTGCTGATGTTCAGGTGTATATCAGTATGTAGTGTCTCTACTTTAAAGAGTCCTCTCCTGCTGATGTTCAGGTGTATATCAGTATGTAGTGTCTCTACTTTAAAGAGTCCTCTCCTGCTGATGTTCAGGTGTATGTCAGTATAGTAGGTCTCTACTTTAAAGAGTCCTCTCCTGCTGATGTTCAGGTGTGTATCAGTATATAGTGTCTCTACTTTAAAGAGTCCTCTCCTGCTGATGTTCAGGTGTATATCAGTATGTAGTGTCTCTACTTTAAAGAGTCCTCTCCTGCTGATGTTCAGGTGTATATCAGTATGTAGTGTCTCTACTTTAAAGAGTCCTCTCCTGCTGATGTTCAGGTGTATATCAGTATGTAGTGTCTCTACTTTAAAGAGTCCTCTCCTGCTGATGTTCAGGTGTATGTCAGTATATAGTGTCTCTACTTTAAAGAGTCCTCTCCTGCTGATGTTCAGGTGTGTATCAGTATATAGTGTCTCTACTTTAAAGAGTCCTCTCCTGCTGATGTTCAGGTGTATATCAGTATGTAGTGTCTCTACTTTAAAGAGTCCTCTCCTGCTGATGTTCAGGTGTATATCAGTATGTAGTGTCTCTACTTTAAAGAGTCCTCTCCTGCTGATGTTCAGGTGTATATCAGTATGTAGTGTCTCTACTTTAAAGAGTCCTCTCCTGCTGATGTTCAGGTGTATATCAGTATGTAGTGTCTCTACTTTAAAGAGTCCTCTCCTGCTGATGTTCAGGTGTATATCAGTATGTAGTGTCTCTACTTTAAAGAGTCCTCTCCTGCTGATGTTCAGGGTGTATCAGTATATAGTGTCTCTACTTTAAAGAGTCCTCTCCTGCTGATGTTCAGGTGTATATCAGTATGTAGTGTCTCTACTTTAAAGAGTCCTCTCCTGCTGATGTTCAGGTGTATCAGTATGTAGTGTCTCTACTTTAAAGAGTCCTCTCCTTGATGTTCAGGTGTATATCAGTATGTAGTGTCTCTACTTTAAAGAGTCCTCTCCTGCTGATGTTCAGGTGTATATCAGTATGTAGTGTCTCTACTTTAAAGAGTCCTCTCCTGCTGATGTTCAGGTGTATATCAGTATGTAGTGTCTCTACTTTAAAGAGTCCTCTCCTGCTGATGTTCAGGTGTGTATCAGTATGTAGTGTCTCTACTTTAAAGAGTCCTCTCCTGCTGATGTTCAGGTGTGTATCAGTATAAACATGAACACAGAGCTGCAGCAGAATGAAGTGCTGGATGATCTTGGGTAGAAGCTGAGTCTAAATGCAGGAGCCCCTATCAGCGGCAGATAAGCAGTGAATCTCTGTTTCCTAAATGGACTCTAACAGCGAAGGTCGTGAAGCTGCCTCGTGGTGTCTGCACATCCCGGATACATTTAGTGTCATCTTCTGTGTCTGCTATCTCCTCAGCAGCTATCTCCTAATTTGGTGCGTGAAGCCTCTGTATAAGCGTCCGCCTCTGCAAGGAGTCGCAGTTCAGCCTCAGAGTCTCCAGAGCAAACACCCTTTTTCTTCTTCTTCTTCTTCTGTCCACCGACTGCCGGGACCCTCCAGCATGGGCGACCTTCTGATGGCCGAGTTCGGGAAGGCGGCTCCTTTCCTGAGGAAGTCAGACAAGGAGCGCCTGGAAGCCCAGACCAGAGCTTTTGACATCAAGACCGAATGCTTTGTAGTGGACGATAAGGTGGAATATATGAAGGGACAAATCCAAAGCAAAGATGGAGACATGGCGACCGTTAAGAAGGAGGACGGGACAACGGTTACCGTGAAGGAGTCGAACGTCCACCCTCAGAACCCGCCAAAATTTGATAAAATTGAAGACATGGTGATGTTCACTTTTCTCCACGAGCCGGCCGTGCTGTTTAACCTCAAAGAGCGTTACGCCGCCTGGATGATCTACACCTACTCTGGGCTTTCTGCGTCACCGTCAACCCCTACAAGTCTCTGCCCGTCTACGACTCCGATGTGGTGTCGGCATACAGAGGGAAGAAGAGAACCGAGGCTCCCCCTCACATCTTCTCCATCTCTGATAACGCCTATCAGTACATGCTCACTGACCGAGAGAACCAGTCTGTCCTCATCACCGGAGAATCCGGAGCCGGAAAGACTGTGAACACCAAGAGAGTCATCCAGTACTTTGCCAGCATCGCTGCCGTCGGCAAAAGAGACCCCAGCAAGGGCACGCTGGAGGACCAATCATCCAGGCCAACCCCGCACTGGAGGCTTTCGGCAACGCCAAGACGCTGAGAAATGACAACTCCTCTCGTTTTGGAAAATTCATCCGAATTCACTTTGGGACGAGCGGGAAGTTGTCGTCTGCTGACGTCGAGACGTACCTGATGGAGAAGTCCCGCTGCACCTTTCAGCTCAAGGCTGAGAGGAAACTACCACATCTTTCTACCAGATCCTGTCCAACCAGAAGCCAGAGCTCCTGGACTTGCTGCTGACACCACCCAACCCGTACGATTACCTACATCTCCCAAGGAGAGGTAACCGTCGCCTCCATCAACGACGCAGAGGAGCTGATGGCCACCGACAGCGCCTTCGATGTGCTCGGCTTTACTGCGGAAGAGAAGATGGGCGTCTACAAGCTAACAGGCGCCATCATGCACTACGGCAACATGAGGTTCAAACAGAAGCAGCGCGAGGAGCAGGCTGAGTCGGACGGGACGGAAGCGGCGGATAAATCTGCGTACCTGATGGGGCTGAACTCTGCCGACCTCATCAAAGGGCTGTGCCATCCCAGAGTCAAGGTAGGAAACGAATACGTCACCAAAGGCCAAAGTGTGGACCAAGTCTACTACTCCATCGGGGCGGTGGCTAAGTCCGTGTACGAGAAGATGTTCAACTGGATGGTGGTGAGAATCAACCACTCCCTGGCCACCAAACAGCCTCGTCAGTACTTTATAGGCGTGCTGGACATCGCTGGGTTTGAGATCTTTGATTTCAACACCTTTGAGCAGCTGTGCATCAACTACACCAACGAGAGGCTGCAACAGTTTTTCAACCATCACATGTTCGTTCTGGAGCAAGAAGAGTACAAGAAAGAAGGGATTGATTGGGAGTTCATAGACTTCGGGATGGACCTACAAGCCTGTATTGACCTCATCGAGAAGCCGTTGGGGATCCTGTCCATTCTGGAGGAGGAATGTATGTTTCCTAAAGCCAGCGACCAGACCTTCAAGTCCAAGCTCTATGACAATCATCTGGGCAAAAACAAGATGTTCGAGAAGCCCAGGGCTGCGAAGGGAAATCAGAGGCTCACTTTGCCCTGGCTCACTATGCTGGCATGGTGGACTACAACATCGGTAACTGGTTGGTCAAAAACAAAGACCCCTGAATGAAACTGTGGTCGGTCTTTACCAGAAATCTTCTATGAAGCTTCTCAGTGTGCTGTTTTCAGCCTTTTCAGGACGGACAGCAGTGAGAAAGCCAGCGGGAAAGGAGCCAAGAAGAAAGGTTCCTCGTTCCAGACGGTTTCAGCCCTTCACAGGGAAAACCTGAACAAGCTGATGAACAACCTGAAGACCACACATCCCCACTTTGTCCGCTGTTTGATTCCTAACGAGAGTAAAACTCCGGGGACCATGGACAACTGCCTGGTGATGCACCAGCTGCGCTGTAACGGTGTCCTTGAAGGCATCAGGATCTGCAGGAAGGGTTTCCAAACAGGGTCCTCTACGGAGACTTCAAACAGCGGTACAGGATTCTGAACGCCTCTGCCATCCCTGAAGGCCAGTTCATTGACTGCAAGAAGAGTGCAGAAAAGTTGCTGGGATCCCTGGACATCGACCACACTCAGTACAGGTTCGGTCACACCAAGGTCTTCTTTAAAGCTGGTCTGCTGGGCACGCTGGAGGAGATGCGTGATGAGCAGCTCTCCCGAATCATCACCAGGATCCAGGCTAACGCCCGGGCCATCCTCATGAGAGCCCAGTTTGCTGAGCTGGTGGAACGTAGGGACGCTCTGATGGTCATCCAGTGGAATATCCGCTCGTTCCTGGGTGTGAAGAACTGGCCCTGGATGAAGCTCTTCTTCAAGATCAAACCTCTGCTGAAGAGCGCCGAGTCGGAGAAGGAGATGGCCAACATGAAGGACGATTTGGCAAGCTGAAAGAAGCTCTGGAGAAATCAGAAGCAAGACGTAAGGCACTAGAGGAGACATAGTTAGCACTCTCCAAGAGAAGAGCGACCTGAATCAGCAGCTTCAGTCGAACAGGACACACTGACAGACGCTGAGGAGCGCTGCGAGCAGCTGATCAAGAGCAAGATTCAGCAGGAGGCCAAGGTGAAGGAGATGACCGAGAGACTGGAAGACGAGGAGGAGATGAACGCAGATCTCACAGCTAAGAAACGGAAGCTTGAAGATGAATGCTCCGAGCTGAAGAAAGACATCGATGATCTGGAGCTGACTTTGGCAAAGGTGGAGAAAGAGAAACATGCCACGGAGAATAAGGTGAAGAACCTGACGGAGGAGATGGCTTCCCAGGACGAAAACATCATGAAGCTAACCAAAGAGAAGAAGGCGCTGCAGGAGGCCCACCAGCAGGCACTGGATGACCTGCAGAGCGAGGAGGACAAAGCCAACAGCTTGACCAAAGCCAAGGTGAAGCTGGAGCAGCAGGTGGATGATCTGGAGGGGTCGCTGGAGCAGGAGAAGAAAGTCAGGATGGATCTGGAGCGCTCAAAGAGGAAGTTCGAAGGAGACCTGAAACTGACTCAGGAGAGTGTGATGGACTTAGAAAACGACAAGCAGCAGCTGGAGGAAAAACAAAAAAAAAGATTTTGAGATGGTCCAGATCAATTCCAAACTAGAAGACGAGCAGGTGGCTTCGGTTCAGCTCCAGAAGAAGCTGAAGGAAAACCAGGCGAGGATCGAAGAGCTGGAGGAGGAGCTGGAGGCGGAGCGAGCGGCTCGGGCCAAAGTGGAGAAGCAGCGCTCGGATCTTTCCCGCGAGCTGGAGGACATCAGCGAGCGCCTGGAGGAGGCCGGAGGAGCTACGTCAGCACAGGTGGAGATGAGTAAGAAGAGAGATGCAGAGTTTCAGAAGCTGCGTCGGGAGCTGGAGGAGTCCACCCTCCAACACGAGGCCACCGGCGCAGCCCTGAGGAAGAAACACGCCGACAGCGTTGCTGAGGTGGGCGAACAGATCGACAACCTGCAGCGTGTGAAGCAGAAACTGGAGAAGGAGAAGAGCGAGCTGAAGCTGGAGCTGGACGACTTGTCCTCCAACATGGAGAGTGTGGTGAAGAGCAAGTCCAACATCGAGAAGATGTGCCGCACCATGGAGGACAACATGAACGAGTACAAGAGTAAATACGAGGAATCTCATCGGGCGATCAACGACTTCACCTCCCAGAGGGCCAAGCTGCTCACGGAGAACGGGGAGTTTGGACGTCAGCTGGAGGAGAAGGAGTGTCTGATATCACAGCTGACCCGAGGGAAGAACTCGTACAACCAGCAGGTGGAGGATCTGCGCCGACAGCTGGAGGAGGAAGTCAAGGCGAAGAATTCCCTTGCCCACGCGGTGCAATCGGCTCGCCACGACTGCGACCTTCTCCGAGAGCAGTTCGAAGAGGAGCAGGAGGCCAAGGCCGAGCTGCAGAGAGCTCTGTCCAAATCCAACACCGAGGTCTCAGCGTGGAGGACAAAATATGAAACGGATGGCATCCAGAGGATGGAGGAACTGGAAGAAGCAAAGAAGAAGCTGGTTCAGAGACTACAGGAGGCCGAGGAGGCCATCGAGGCCGTGAATGCAAAGTGTTCCTCTCTGAGAAGACCAAACACCGCCTGCAAAATGAGATTGAAGACCTGATGCTGGACCTCGAGCGATCCAACGCAGCATCTGCCGCCCTCGACAAAAAGCAAAGGGCCTTCGACAAAGTCATGGCCGAGTGGAAGCAGAAGTTTGAGGAGTCCCAGTGTGAGCTGGAGGCCTCTCAGAAGGAAGCCCGGTCTCTGAGCACTGAACTCTTTAAACTGAGGAACGCCTACGAGGAGTCTCTGGATCAGCTGGAGACGATGAAGAGAGAGAACAAGAACCTCCAGGAGGAGATCTCCGACCTCAGCGACCAGCTGGGGGAGGGCGGCCGGAGCGCCCACGAACTGGAGAAGATCCGGAAGCAGCTGGAGCAGGAAAAGGCCGAGCTGCAGTCGGCCCTGGAGGAGGCAGAAGCTTCTATGGAGCACGAAGAGGGCAAGATCCTCAGAACACAGCTGGAGTTCAACCAAGTGAAGGCCGACATGGAGCGCAAGCTGGCAGAGAAAGACGAGGAAGCGGAGCAGGCGAAAAGGAACTACCAACGGATGCTGGAGTCGCTTCAGTCCTCTCTGGAGTCAGAGACCAGGAGCCGCAACGAGGCAATGAGAGTCAAGAAGAAGATGGAAGGGGACCTGAACGAGATGGAGATCCAGCTCAGCCAAGCCAACAGGCAGGCGGCGGACGCCCAGAAACAGCTGAAGACCCTCCAGGCGTTCCTGAAGGACTCTCAGCTGCAGCTGGATGATGCGCAGCATGTGAACGATGACCTGAGAGAGAACATTGCTCTCCTGGAGCGTCGCAACAACCTGATCCAGGCCGAGCTGGAGGAGCTGAGGGCCGCCCTGGAGCAGACGGAGAGAGCCGGAAACTGGCCGAGCAGGAACTGACCGACGCGACGGAGCGCATGCAGCTCCTGCACTCCCAGAACACCATCCTGATCAACCAGAAGAAGAAGCACGAGGCTGACCTCCTGCACATGCAGTGTGAGATGGAGGAGGCCATACAGGAGAACCGCAACGCCGAGGAGAAGGCAAAGAAGGCCATCACTGACGCAGCCATGATGGCCGAGGAGCTGAAGAAGGAGCAGGACACCAGCGCCCACCTGGAGCGCATGAAGAAGAACATGGAGCAGACCATCAAAGACCTGCAGCACCGCCTGGACGAGGCCGAGCAGATCGCCATGAAGGGCGGCAAGAAGCAGATCCAGAAGCTGGAGGGCCGCATCAAGGAGCTGGAGAACGAGCTGGAGGCGGAGCAGAGGAGGGGAACGGAGTCCATCAAGGGGGTCCGTAAGTACGAGCGCCGCGTCAAAGAGCTCAGCTACCAGACCGAGGAGGGACCGCAAGAACCTGGCCCGCCTGCAGGACCTGGTGGACAAGCTGCAGCTGAAGGTCAAGTCCTACAAACACGCAGCCGAGGAGGCCGAGGAGGCGGCCAACGGCAACGTGGCCAAGCTGCGCAAACTGCAGCACGAGCTGGAGGAGGCGGAGGAGCGGGCGGACATCGCCGAGTCGCAGGTGAACAAACTGAGGGCCAAGACCCGGGACGGGGCCTCCAAGAAGGGCCTGGACGAGTGAGGGCCCCGCAGCTTAGGTGGGTTTAAAACATCTGGAACATTAACATAAAGTAAAATATTCATCATTTGATTTAGATTTATTTCTAACGTGTAAAACAATAATACAAAATATAATCTGAAATGAAACAATAGAAGTACGATACTTTAATTACACATCCGAAAAAATGATTATTGTGATTCTGTTTCCCCACAGGGCTGCCTGCACCTGAAGGCATCACAGGAAGACTGGTCTGATTTAAATCCTTAGAGCAAGGTGTTTGAATATGTTCAGTGGTCATAGGAGCGCTAACATGTCTCTCTCTCACCTGTCTCTCTCTCTGTCTCCACCTGTCTCTCTCTCTGTCTCCACCTGTCTCTCTCTCACCTGTCTCTCTCTCTGTCTCCACCTCTCTCTCACCTGTCTCTCTCTCTGTCTCACCTGTCTCTCTCTCACCTGTCTCTCTCTCTGTCTCACCTGTCTCTCTCACCTGTCTCTCTCTCTGTCTCCACCTGTCTCTCTCACCTGTCTCTCTCTCTGTCTCCACCTGTCTGTCTCTCACCTGTCTCTCACCTGTCTGTCTCTCACCTGTCTCTCTCTCTGTCTCCACCTGTCTCTCTCACCTGTCTCTCTCTCTGTCTCCACCTGTCTCTCTCTCACCTGTCTCTCTCTCTGTCTCCACCTGTCTCTCTCACCTGTCTCTCTCTCTGTCTCCACCTGTCTCTCTCTCACCTGTCTCTCTCTCTGTCTCCACCTGTCTCTCTCACCTGTCTCTCTCTGCTCTCACCTGTCTCTCTCTCTGTCTCCACCTGTCTCTCTCTCACCTGTCTCTCACCTGTCTCTCTCTCTGTCTCCATCTGTCTCTCTCTCACCTGTCTCTCTCTCACCTGTCTCTCTCTCACCTGTCTCTCTCTCTGTCTCCACCTGTCTCTCTCTCACCTGTCTCTCTCTCACCTGTCTCTCTCTCACTGTCTCTCACCTGTCTCTCTCTGTCTCCACCTGTCTCTCTCTCACCTGTCTCTCTCTCACCTGTCTCAAAATCTGAGCTTAAATATCTGCACATTAAAACATGACAAATGAGAAACTGAAGTTTGGGATTATTAAATCGTAAATAATAAAACATGTTATAAATGAATATGATATTCCGTCTCACCAACGCTCCTGTTTGTGATCCTATCAAAATAAAAGCATCAAAAACAACAAAAAACACACGTTTCCATCCACTTCCTGTTTTATTCATTCATCAAGCACACACATGTATGTATATATATATATATATATATATATATATATATATATATATATATATATATACACACACATGTATATGCATATCCTGCAGGCGGTGCTGGAAGAAGTACTCATATTTTACTTGAGTAAAAGTTAAAATACTACAGTGTAAAAGTAGAAAGGTATTATCATCAAAATGCACTCAGTAAGTCGCTTTGGATAAAAGCGTCAGCTAAATGTGATGTCATCAGAATATAGTGAAAGTACAGTAAAAGTAGTCATTGTGCTGATTGGTCCATTTCAGAATAATATATATGATATGTTTTATAATGATTGATCATGAAAGTGTTCTCAAAGCTGGTAAAGGTGCAGTCGAGTAGAAGTACACAGTAGCTAACATGTAAATACTCAAGTAAAGTACAAGTACCTCTAAATGGTATTAGTTACAGTACTTAGTTCCGGCCTGCAGGGGGCGCTGTAGGAGGAGGAGGAGGAGGAGGAGGAGGAGGAGGAGGACGACGAGGACCAGGAGGAGGAGGAGGAGGAGGAGGAGGAGGACGAGGAGGAGGAGGAGGACGAGGACCAGGAGGAGGAGGAGGAGGAGGAGGAGGGGGAGGGGGAGGAGGAG
>JAAOOA010001124.1:152500-155836 GCA_012861695.1 Trematomus loennbergii
GTAGTAAGTCCTTTGTTAGTAAGTCCTTAGTTAGTAAGTCCTTTGTTAGTAAGTGCTTAGTTAGTAAGTCCTTGTTAGTAAGTGCTTATTAGTAAGTGCTTAGTTAGTAAGTCCTTAGTTAGTAAGTCCTTTGTTAGTAAGTGCTTAGTTAGTAAGTCCTTTGTTAGTAAGTCCTTAGTTAGTAAGTCCTTTGTTAGTAAGTGCTTAGTTAGTAAGTCCTTTGTTAGTAAGTCCTTTGTTAGTAAGTGCTTAGTTAGTAAGTGCTTAGTTAGTAAGTGCTTAGTTAGTAAGTCCTTGTTAGTAAGTCCTTGTTAGTAAGTGCTTAGTTAGTAAGTCCTTAGTTAGTAAGTCCTTGTTAGTAAGTGCTTAGTTAGTAAGTCCTTAGTTAGTAAGTGCTTAGTTAGTAAGTGCTTAGTTAGTAAGTGCTTAGTTAGTAAGTCCTTGTTAGTAAGTCCTTAGTTAGTAAGTGCTTAGTTAGTAAGTCCTTAGTTAGTAAGTCCTTAGTTAGTAAGTGCTTAGTTAGTAAGTGCTTAGTTAGTAAGTCCTTGTTAGTAAGTCCTTTGTTAGTAAGTGCTTAGTTAGTAAGTGCTTAGTTAGTAAGTGCTTAGTTAGTAAGTCCTTGTTAGTAAGTGCTTGTTAGTAAGTGCTTAGTTAGTAAGTGCTTAGTTAGAGTGCTTAGTTAGTAAGTGCTTAGTTAGTAAGTGCTTAGTTAGTAAGTGCTTAGTTAGTAAGTCCTTTGTTAGTAAGTCCTTAGTTAGTAAGTGCTTAGTTAGTAAGTGCTTAGTTAGTAAGTGCTTAGTTAGTAAGCCTTGTTAGTAAGTCCTTGTTAGTAAGTGCTTAGTTAGTAAGTCCTTAGTTAGTAAGTCCGTTAGTAAGTGCTTAGTTAGTAAGTCCTTAGTTAGTAAGTGCTTAGTTAGTAAGTGCTTAGTTAGTAAGTGCTTAGTTAGTAAGTGCTTAGTTAGTAAGTGCTTAGTTAGTAAGTCCTTAGTTAGTAAGTGCTTAGTTAGTAAGTGCTTAGTTAGTAAGTCCTTGTTAGTAAGTGCTTAGTTAGTAAGTCCTTTGTTAGTAAGTGCTTAGTTAGTAAGTGCTTAGTTAGTAAGTCCTTGTTAGTAAGTGCTTAGTTAGTAAGTCCTTTGTTAGTAAGTGCTTAGTTAGTAAGTCCTTAGTTAGTAAGTGCTTAGTTAGTAAGTCCTTGTTAGTAAGTGCTAGTTAGTAAGTGCTTAGTTAGTAAGTCCTTTGTTAGTAAGTCCTGTTAGTAAGTGCTTAGTTAGTAAGTCCTTGTTAGTAAGTGCTTAGTTAGTAAGTGCTTAGTTAGTAAGTGCTTAGTTAGTAAGTGCTTAGTTAGTAAGTCCTTTGTTAGTAAGTGCTTAGTTAGTAGTGCTTAGTTAGTAAGTCCTTAGTTAGTAAGTGCTTAGTAGTAAGTGCTTAGTAGTAAGTGCTTAGTTAGTAAGTGCTTAGTTAGTAAGTCCTTTGTTAGTAAGTGCTTAGTTAGTAAGTCCTTAGTTAGTAAGTCTTAGTTAGTAAGTGCTTAGTTAGTTAGTGCTTAGTTAGTAAGTCCTTAGTTAGTAAGTGCTTAGTTAGTAAGTGCTTAGTTAGTAAGTCCTTGTTAGTAAGTGCTTAGTTAGTAAGTCCTTTGTTAGTAAGTGCTTAGTTAGTAAGTGCTTAGTAGTAAGTGCTTTGTTAGTAAGCGCTTAGTTAGTAAGTCCTTTGTTAGTAAGTGCTTAGTTAGTAAGTGCTTAGTTAGTAAGTGCTTAGTTAGTAAGTCCTTGTTAGTAAGTGCTTAGTTAGTAAGTGCTTAGTTAGTAAGTGCTTTAGTTAGTAAGTGCTTAGTTAGTAAGTGCTTAGTTAGTAAGTCCTTGTTAGTAAGTGCTTAGTTAGTAAGTCCTTTGTTAGTAAGTGCTTAGTTAGTAAGCTTTGTTAGTAAGTCCTTAGTTAGTAAGTGCTTTGTTAGTAAGTGCTTAGTTAGTAAGTCCTTTGTAGTAAGTGCTTAGTTAGTAAGTGCTTAGTTAGTAAGTCCTTAGTTAGTAAGTCCTTTGTTAGTAAGTGCTTAGTTAGTAAGTCCTTGTTAGTAAGTCCTTTGTTAGTAAGTGCTTAGTAGTAAGCCTTTGTTAGTAAGTGCTTAGTTAGTAAGTCCTTGTTAGTAAGTGCTTAGTTAGTAAGTGCTTAGTTAGTAAGTCTTAGTTAGTAAGTCCTTGTTAGTAAGTGCTTAGTTAGTAAGTCCTTTGTTAGTAAGTCCTTTGTTAGTAAGTGCTTAGTTAGTAAGTCCTTGTTAGTAAGTGCTTAGTTAGTAAGTCCTTAGTTAGTAAGTCCTTTTTAGTAAGTGCTTAGTTAGTAAGTCCTTAGTTAGTAAGTCCTTAGTTAGTAAGTCCTTGTTAGAGTGCTTAGTTAGTAAGTGCTTAGTTAGTAAGTCCTTAGTTAGTAAGTGCTTAGTTAGTAAGTGCTTAGTTAGTAAGTGCTTAGTTAGTAAGTGCTTAGTTAGTAAGTGCTTAGTTAGTAAGTGCTTAGTTAGTAAGTGCTTAGTTAGTAAGTGCTAGTTAGTAGTCCTTAGTTAGTGATTCTATCGCTCGAAGGGGTCAAAGAGATGAGTGTTCAGTCTGCTCTGGAAGGTGTGTGAGCTTCCTGATGTCAAAGGGATAGCTTGATAGTTGATGATAGTGTATTATATAATGATGTTCCTGTAAACAAAGGAGGCCAATGCACAGAACCCACTAGGTTTAGAGACACGTGCTAACAGATGCTAATGTTCACAATACCCGGGGACACCACACTTCTTATTAACTATATCAACGTTAACCTAATGTGCATCTTTTAGAAAGCGTTCACTTCCAGAAGATAACCCCCAAAGTGGAGCCTCAGATAAAGAGGGTCTCCAGAGGGTCTCCGCCTCACCTCGCTCCAGCCTCTCCACCCGGGCCACCAGCTGCTGCACCAGGACCCTCAGCTCTTCTTCTGTGGTTATCTCGGGTTCAGGAGGTCGTCTCCATGGTCCTTAGTGGGGGTCTGAGCCGGACGGCGGCACAGAGCGCCAACACACCAGCCAGCTGCTCGCCATCACGGCTCTCTGAAGTACAGGGTCTGAGTCCAGGGTCTGAGAACAGGGTCTGAGAACAGGGTCTGAGAACAGGGTCTGACCAGGGGTCTGAGAACGTGGGTCTGAGAACAGGGTCTGAGAACAGGGTCTGAGAGTACAGGGTCTGAGAACAGGGTCTGAGTCAGGGTCTGAGAACAGGGTCTGAGAACAGGGTCTGAGTCCAGGGTCTGAACAGGGTCTGAGAACAGGGTCTGACTACAGGGTCTGACTACAGGGTCTGAGAACAGGGTCTGAGAACAGGGTCT
>JAAOOA010001125.1:0-156414 GCA_012861695.1 Trematomus loennbergii
GTGCTAGACTCCTGGTGCTAGACTCCTGGTACTAGACTCCTGGTACTAGACTCCTGGTACTAGACTCCTGGTACTAGACTCCTGGTACTAGACTCCTGGTACTAGACTCCTGGTACTAGACTCCTGGTACTAGACTCCTGGTACTAGACTCCTGGTCTAGACTCCTGGTGCTAGACTCCTAGTACTAGACTCCTGGTGCTAGACTCCTAGTACTAGACTCCTGGTGCTAGACTCCTGGTGCTAGACTCCTGGTACTAGACTCCTGTACTAGACTCCTGGTACTAGACTCCTGGTACTAGACTCCTGGTGCTAGACTCCTGGTGCTAGACTCCTGGTGCTAGACTCCTGGTGCTAGACTCCTTACTAGACTCCTGGTACTAGACTCCTGTACTAGACTCCTGGTACTAGACTCCTGGTGCTAGACTCCTGGTACTAGACTCCTGGTACTAGACTCCTGGTACTAGACTCCTGGTACTAGACTCCTGGTCTAGACTCCTGGTACTAGACTCCTGGTAGACTCTAGACTTCCTGGTACTAGACTCCTGGTACTAGACTCCTGGTGCTAGACTCCTGGTACTAGACTCCTGGTACTAGACTCCTGGTACTAGACTCCTGTACTAGACTCCTGGTGCTAGACTCCTGGTGCTAGACTCCTGGCTAGACTCCTGGTCTAGACTCCTGGCTAGACTCCTGGTACTAGACTCCTGGTACTAGACTCCTGGCTAGACTCCTGGTGCTAGACTCCTGGTACTAGACTCCTGGTGCTAGACTCCTGGTACTAGACTCCTGGTACTAGACTCCTGGTACTAGACTCCTGGTGCTAGACTCCTGGTACTAGACTCCTGGTGCTAGACTCCTGGTGCTAGACTCCTGTGCTAGACTCCTGGTGCTAGACTCCTGGTACTAGACTCCTGGTACTAGACTCCTGGTGCTAGACTCCTGGTGCTAGACTCCTGGTCTAGACTCCTGGTACTAGACTCCTGGTGCTAGACTCCTGGTGCTAGACTCCTGGTACTAGACTCCTGGTGCTAGACTCCTGGTGCTAGACTCCTGGTGCTAGACTACTAGTACTAGACTCCTGGTGCTAGACTCCTGGTACTAGACTCCTGGTGCTAGACTCCTGGTCTAGACTCCTGGTGCTAGACTCCTGGTACTAGACTCCTGGTGCTAGGATGGGTTAAATGCAGAGAACACATGTCACTGTGTGCTCTGCATGTGAGACCATTACAGGGGGTTTCATCCCATTCTATCAATCAATCAATCAATCAATCAATCACAACTTTATTAATCCTGCAATGAGCAGCTTGTGTCAAGAACATGACGTGCTGAGGCCAGTTTGCTCTCTGCTTTCCGCAGAATCTGCTGGTTACAAAAGGAGTTGAAGTCCCTCTGTTTCACTCTGATGACCTTAGAGCAGGTTATATATTATTGTTGTTGTTGTTTACTCTGTGGATTAACACATGTCCTGTCTGGTTCAGGTGGAATCGTCTCTGCTCCGCTGCCTTTTGTCCCGACGCCTAAAGACAAGAGTGGAGCCCCGCCTGTACGCAGTATCCATGACGACCTGGTTACTATGACCACGCCCCTAAAAACACACGGACAGGTGAGAACAAATACATAATATCAAATTAAAAGCGTTAAATAAACGATTCTAAAATGTAAACATCTCACAAAAGAAATATAAATAAACCAGCAATAGAGAGTAAAAAAATATACAGATGACCGTGAAGATAAAGAAACTCGTGTAAGGGGTTGAAAAATTATATACATCTTGTGAGATTTATACAAAAGTCTCAAATGTTACTTTCTTAAGCTCAGGAATCCTGTGTTTAATTATACTGTTTTTAGGCTCAAAGCAAAACAAACATTTAAAGGTCACCTATCATGCTATATCTAGGCAATAGCATAGGTCTCAGATATATACAAATATATATAAAAAACATGTCTATGAAGTGTTTGCTCAAAATACCAAACAGATCACCCATTCTAGCCATGCCTCATATCCCTCTATTTCACTTCCTGTTTCTAAAGTGCTGATTGGGGTTAAAGCTTTACAATAAAAAAGGATGGGTCTGAGCTTATGCGGGACCCGGCAGCTACTGTCTAAACTAAATGCTGCCGTGATGAAACGCCATATCATGATTATCAAGGATTGTCTCTGAAACAGTATGGAGCTCAAAGGCTTTCTCTCTTGCCGGTTATACCACAAGGTGAGTTCCTTTTTATTTCCTGCTTCTTCACACACATGCTCTCCAGTACAGGTTAGCTCTGAGTGTTAGCGATGCTAATGTAAACACCGACCATATTACGTCCAAAACAGTCGGGCATTGTTTCTGATAGCAACGTTTCTGATAGGGCCGGGTCCACATTTCAGATATTACGTCATATCGGACGCAAATCTGGATCAGCTCCGTGTTCCCCCGTTTTTAGAGATTTGGGTACGGAGGAAAAGAGAGAGGGTTTTATTTTCTGACGCTGCGTGAGTTCCCCGACACACCGGGGACACATGTTGATGTAGAGAAGACATCACAAAGTGAATTTTGCATGATAGGTTCCCCTTTAAAACATTTTTCCCTTTGTTCTTTTTTCAGACTTTTCCAGGCATGCAGTCTCCTCTTCCTGCCCGGGGGGTTCAACCAGGTAACATCCCATAATACCTTAACTACTACCTGTTCTACTGCTGCTAGTAGTATTTAGTCCACAACACATACACACACACACTCACACTCACTCACTCACACTCACTCACACTCACTCACACTCACTCACTCACACACACACTCACACACACCAACTCACACACACTCACACACACTCACTCACACACACACGCTCACACACACTCGTACTACTGCCATTTTAAAACAAAGCAGTAATAATGTTTAGTTATAGGTTTATTATTAGCGTTAGCAGCTGCTCTTCTTTGGAGGAGCCTCTGTCTGTACTCGTCTGTCTGTATTTAAATTTGGCTTAATGTACATTATTTAATTTCATATTCTGTTCTTACATATATTATATTTGTATATTAATTTGTATGTATATAGGCTTCTTGCACTATTTTTATTTTCTATTTTATTATATATGTTGCTTATTGGAGGAGCTAAGGTCAGAAGAATTTCATTGTAATTGTTTTTCTCTCTCTCTCTGTCTCTCTCTCTGTCTCTCTCTCTCTCTCACCTGTCTGTCTTCAGGTGTGCAGTTGTGTCTCTCTCCAGCTCAGGTGGATCCGTTCTACAGTCAGGGAGAGTCTCTGTCGTCTGACGACCAGCTGGACCAGACCTGGATCACTGTGTTCGGGTATTTATACTGCTCAATATACTGCTATATTTATACTGCTCAATATATACTGCTATCATTGCATAATGTATACGGTAAATACATGTAGATTAAATGTGTGTGTGTGTGTGTTAGTTTTCCTCCAGCCTCAGCCTCCTACATCCTGCTGCAGTTCGCTCAGTACGGAAACATCCTGAAACACACGGTGAGACACGAAATCCTCTCTATTCGAGTCGTATATACAGTATATACATGAATATGCATCAACACATTAACAAAGACATGGCAAGCAATGACCATCATAAAGCTTGGAATGAAGTTAGGAACAACAGCAGGTAGTCTGAAGATGTTTGAGGTGAACACAGATGTCTTAAAGAAATATAATATGAGAAATGTTTTGATGATGTCCTGATTACAGATGGCGTCTCCTGGTAACTGGATGCACCTTCAGTATCAGTCCAGCCTGCAGGCCAGGAAAGCTCTGTCCAAAGACGGGAAAGTGTTCGGAGACGCCATCATGGGGGAGTCAAACCCTGCATAGACAAGGTCAGTAACTGGAGAGAGAGAGAGAGAGAGAGAGAGTGCAGGAATGAGTCCTGAAACCTGGAAAGAAAACACCTTTAGCTTAGTGGTGGTGACGTGAAGTCATGTGACCGTGCTGTAGTTCCTTTATAGCCCAACATTAGCCACCTTTAGCTTAGCGGTGGTGACGTGAAGTCATGTGACCGTGCTGTAGTTCCTTTATAGCCCAACATTAGCCACCTTTAGCTTAGAGATGGTGATGTGAAGTCATGTGACCGTGCTGTAGTTCCTTTATAGCCCAACATTAGCCACCTTTAGCTTAGCGGTGGTGACGTGAAGTCATGTGACCGTGCTGTAGTCCTTTATAGCCCAACATTAGCCACCTTTAGCTTAGAGATGGTGATGTGAAGTCATGTGACCGTGCTGTAGTTCCTTTATAGCCCAACATTAGCCACCTTTAGCTTAGCGGTGGTGACGTGAAGTCATGTGACCGTGCTGTAGTTCCTTTATAGCCCAACATTAGCCACCTTTAGCTTAGCGGTGGTGACGTGAAGTCATGTGACCGTGCTGTAGTTCCTTTATAGCCCAACATTAGCCTCCTTTAGCTTAGCGGTGGTGACGTGAAGTCATGTGACCGTGCTGTAGTTCCTTTATAGCCCAACATTAGCCACCTTTAGCTTAGCGGTGGTGACGTGAAGCCATGTGACCGTGCTGTAGTTCCTTTATAGCCCAACATTAGCCACCTTTAGCTTAGCTGTGGTGACGTGAAGTCATGTGACCGTGCTGTAGTTCCTTTATAGCCCAACATTAGCCTCCTTTAGCTTAGCGGTGGTGAAGTGAAGTCATGTGACGTGCTGTGTAGTTCCTTTATAGCCCAGCGTTATCCCTGCACATCAGGTGATTTTGATCCCAGTTTGAATCCCTTTTCTCTCTCTCCTCTCCTCAGAGTGTGATGGACAGCAGTGTCTCCTCTCTCTCTCCTCCTCCGTCCTCCCCTCCACTCCTCGCTCCGCCATCAGGCCACTCAGCGCCGGCTACAAGTGCAAGACGGCCGGCAGCGACTACCAGGTGACCTCCGACCTCAACATTTACTGAGACCGTATAAACTGTGCATCTGGGACACTTAAAGGGGACATATTGTAAAAAGGAATGTACTTTTTGAGAACTTGTGCACAAAAATCTGGGTAACATTTGTACAGAAATAAGACAACTCATTCAAAACATGATTTAACAAGCTGTTAATGTTTGCTATAATTAATGGTTGCAACTTGTCCCCAAAAAATCAGAGCAGACTGAGCTTTTTTTTATAACAAGTGCTCAAACAGTATATTCAGACTGACTGTAGTTAAACACTGTTTTTAAACATTAAACCATAAGGATGAAGGACTTAATTGATATTAAACTGTCTTTTTTTTAAGGTAAAAATGTTGTTTTTATATTTAAATGCATCAAATCCCACATGCTATTCTAAATAAAGTCTTAAATTGAACTTTTCTTAATCTGTTAGAAACCCAAAAATAAGCATTAGATGTCCCTTTTTAGAAATAATAATGTGGTGTGTGTTTTAAGGTGTTAGCAGACAGACAGACGCCCAGGAAAGACGACAGTATGGTTTCCAAAGCCATGGAGTACATGTTCGGCTGGTGACAAAACACAATGCATCATGGGATACCTGCAGCCTTGAAGGAAAGAGAATCCACGGACAGATGGATGAACTGATTCACTACACTGTATGTGAGAGTGTGTGAGAGTGTGTGTGAGAGTGTGTGTGAGAGTGTGTGTGCTGAGGTTATTTCTCTCCTTTTATAATCAGTATTTTTTAATGTTTTTGTCTCCAATAAAGATTTTTCTCTGTTTTGACTCCAGTGAAGTTTGTAGTTCTGTCAGCAGCCACACGGGGGCGCTGTTTAACACACACATTTATTAAAACCATTTTTTTCATTTTAATCTTAATTTTACAGATTTGGTAGACCTTCAAACTGAACACATGAAATGTAAAGTACTGTCTTGATATGTTGTTTCAAAGTGAGTCGTTGTGAATTTTGTAGAAGTGCAAAACCAAGATGTAGAATAGATGTTTTTGATAAAAAAAAAAATTGAAACATATAATCTACTAAATAGATTTAATCAAATATAACTGTTCAAACTAATATATATTTTTGTTTGTAGCAGGTTTTTCTGTATTTCGAAAGGCTGTCGAAAATGTGAGTTATTTTCTTGTCCAGCAGATGGAGCAACAGGTCCTGACAGACACAAAATGTATTACTGACAGAACTAAATCCTAAAATAATATAATAATACTTTGGAAACATAGAGAGATACCCCCCCAAAAAGTAGATCTAAAGATTTTTAACTGTTTACCCGGAATAGATCAAATATTCTGATAGTTTTCCTCTAAAAATGTGATTTATATATGAATGTGTGAGACCACAGATCTACAGGGTTTCTCAGATTGACCCTGAATATTGCATAATGAACGTGACGGTTTTACATAACTGGTTCTTTCTTGGACACACACCTCATCCAGTTGAGCAACATTTCTCTGAGTCACTGCACACCTGGGCCTGCTAGAAACCCACTGTACGTCATCTATGACTCATGCATAGTAACGACAAGTTTAAACACGAGCCAAATGTGAGTGCACACACACACACACACATGTGGAACAACACACACATCTCAATCAGAGTTGGAACCAGTTTCACCAATTTGTAGCAACGTAAGTACAGTTGTACTCAAGTACGTTTACTCAAGTACTGTACTGTAAGTAAAGTGTTACGGTACTTGAACTTTACTTGAGTATTTCCATTTTCTGCTACTTTGTACTTCTACTCCACTACAGTTCAGAGGTACATGTTGTACTTCTACTCCACTACATGTATTTAAACCTTTAGTGACTTCACAGATGGATGAATGATGTGAAATATAACCAAGTGTTAAATCAGACTTTAGTTCCACCTGGAGTAAATCCACAAGCTACCCTGCAGTATACAAAGTCATTCAAACTAGCTGCACCTTTACCAGCTTTGAGAACACTTTCATGATCAATCATTAAAAACATATCATATATATTATTCTGAAATGGACCAATCTGCACAATTACTACTTTTACTGTCGCTACTTTCACTATATTTTGATGATCATACTTTTCTACTTTTACTTGAGGAACATTTTGAATGCAGGACTTTTACTGTAACAGAGTATTCCTACACTCTGGTACTTCTACTTTTACTCAAGTACAAGATCTGAGTACTTCTACTTTTACTCAAGTACAAGATCTGAATACTTCTACTTTTACTCAAGTACAAGATCTGAGTACTTCTACTTTTACTCAAGTACAAGATCTGAATACTTCTACTTTTACTCAAGTACAAGATCTGAGTACTTCTACTTTACTCAAGTATAATATCTGAGCTTCTACTTTTACTCAAGTACACGATCTGAGTACTTCTACTTTTACTCAAGAACAAGATCTGAGTACTTCAACTTCTACTCAAGTACAAGATCTGAGTACTTCTACTTTTACTCAAGAACAAGATCTGAGTACTTCTACTTTTACTCAAGTACACGATCTGAGTACTTCTACTTTTACTCAAGTACAAGATCTGTGTACTTCTACTTTTACTCAAGTACAAGATCTGAGTACTTCTACTTTTACTCAAGTACAAGATCTGTGTACTTCTACTTTTACTCAAGTACAATATCTGAGCTTCTACTTTTACTCAAGTACAAGATCTGAGTACTGCTCCCCCCTCTGAATAGAAGTGATGCATAGGGGGTTTGGGGATTATTTCAGCTCCAGTTGACCTCTCTCCCACTTACCTCTGGTACTTTATGCCAGTAACATATGCCCCCCCCCCCGGCCCCCCTGTGTATAGAGTAAAGGATAAATGACGAGAACACGCGGCACAAACAGAAGGCTGACCGCAGGTAGAAGGAATCAGAGGAGGTGTTTGCATGTCAGAGACTTTAGAGGAGCTTATGCGTGACCCTCCTGATCTTAAAGAACATTGGAGGCGATTAGAGGGAAACCGTTTATGAGAAAGATAGAAATGTTCAGGCGTCTGCAGCTCTGTGAGACAGCTTCACATTTTGACAGTGTGTGTGGGAATTGGTTTTGAGTATATAGAGAATGACAGTGGTGAACTTGTACTCAGATTGAAGTAAAATAGTTGTAGTGTAAAATATTATGTTACAAGTAAAAGTTATGTACTGAAATAAAAGTACTTACAGTACTTTAACTTCCTATATGTGTGTAAATATGTGTTATTTTTTTTTTAACTGTATAATGGAACAACTCACAAAACCCAATTTCCCCCAGGATGAATAAATAATTCATTTTTGTTTCAGATTTGTCCTAGTTACTTTAATACCAATTATAAGCTATAACAAATATATGTACACGTATAAATATACATATTATCATATAATCATAGGTTAAGATATTCAGCAAAGTAGAGTACATGAAGCATGAATAATGTTAATCCAGTTATTTCATATATGATGCTGAAACCTCGCGAGATTTGCGAAACAGAGCACCGGCCTGTGTGTTACAGAGGTGATATCTCGCGTTACTTGAATATGGTGTCTCATTCCTCCACGGTCAAACCTGCCAACAAAATATATTTTATTTTTTTGTTCATTATAAAAATGAAGCAACCGTCACAAAAACAAATCCCCTCCTATTTAAATAAATACTTCTGTTTTTGTTTCTGGTTCGTCCTAGTAACTATATACATGAGATTATTAGCTAATACAAAATATAAATACATATTGGCATAATCATAGGTTGAGAGATCCAGCAAGATAGAGTACTTTCATGCATATATAATGTTAAACCAGTTATTTCATATATGATTCTAAAATGGGTGATAAGGCATAACAAGTGCTATTATTTTTGCTACTTAAAGTGTATTTTAATGTACATACTTTTACCTCTACTTTAAATGCAGGTTGTTTCTAACTTCTAAGACAGTACATTTACGCTGCGTTTTATAATGTGTGTTTTATAACAAATACCCATTTCAACCACAACGTCAAACCGATGAAGTAACACATCTCGCGATACTTGAGCAATAGATTTGTGGTTCAGAGGGGATATCTCGCGTTACTTGAACACTCTTGCACTTTCGTGCATATATAATGTTAAACCAATTATGATTCTAAAATGTTTCATAAGGTGTTAAAAAGTGCTATAACTTTTCGTACTTAAAGTGTATTTTAATTTACTTTTTCACTTCTTACTTTAAATGCAGGATTGTTTAACTTATAAAATACAACTTTTACAACTCTGTATAGCTTCTTTTTTTTTGCTTAAGTTATTGTCTGAGTACTTTTCCAATACTGCGTTTTATATGTAATATTTATTTTATATAGGCCTAATGTTGGCCTTTTTGTGTTTTATATAACAAATACTTATTTCCACCACTACGCCAATCCAAATGAAGAAACAAAACCTCGCGATACTTGCGCAACAGAGCGCCGGCCTGTGGGTTACAGAGGTAATATCTCGCGTTACTTGAACACTCGGTGTCTCATTCCACCACGGTCAAACCTGCCGGCAGAGTTCCTGTTTCTTCAGCTCCACACTCATCATCTTCATTTGGAAACTTAACAAACGGAATTTTATATAATACAACATCGTTTTATTTATTTAAAGTAATCGTCAAGCTAACTTTTTACAGGTAACAGTTGGTAACCGTTTGGTCGAACGTAATTTGAAACAGACATTTTTTATTAGCATTAGCCGGTTTTCGTGCTAACAAAGAAATTCCTTTTCTCTTCAGAAATAATCCCCCATTACGCTCTTTAGTTATGAGTCATGTGGTCGTTGATAATCCACACGGTCTAGATCAGCAGGTGAGTGCCTCTTTTAAACTGTTTCCATGTTGTGTTTTTCTTTAAAAATGTGGTTATTTTCCTCTACGCACATGTACGTTTCGATGAGAAAGAAGCTAATGTTAGCATAGCATTGAGCTAAAATGGAGGAGATGATTTCGAGAGGATTTTTGTGATGGCGGAGCTCGTCTTTACGACACACAAATGCCACTTTAGTGATATTTCACTTACTTAAAAGGCCAACACTTGTATAGGACTTAAATACATAACCTAAGTGTTGTGGAAATGTATTTTTATGAATGGAAATGTACCCGGTTGGGTAACATTTGTGATCTTGCCGGTATCCTGCGAAGGCTAATGTTAGGCCTCTCAACCTGAAACGTGGCGCAGGAGAAAATGTTCGGCTTCGGTTTTTAGACTCCATTAATGTTTCTGAAACATAACTATTGGTTTAATTAATTAAATAAAGCAGGGACTAAAGTCATCAGTTTGTGTAAGCTACCTAACTGCTAGTATAATGGGATATTATTGAAATATTTTACATTATCTTTTGAATTTGTCTCCATTTCCCTGTTTAATGGCCATTGACTGGTTATTTTAGGAGAAGCAATGGCATTACATTTACACTCGTTGGTTTTAGGTCGAGTATCTAACTGTATATATTTGTATTCTTTGATATTCAGCTTGTTAGTTTTTACTTCTAGCCACCATTAATGATTCTGGAACATGACTCAAATGAATGTAATGTGAAGGTACTGAGGTCATCAGGCTGTATAAGCTGGTTTTACTCTTAGTTTAAATGGATATTATTGAAATATTGAATATTATCTTTTGAATTTGCCTGCACTTCCCTGTGGGCTGGTTGTTGGATAAGTTAAGTCCATTTTAAAATGGATTTGTTCTCAAAGACTATATGTAATATAGGAAGAAGCAATTGCATAACATTTGTACTGACTGTCTTAAGTTGTATAACCTTTTCTTTGGGTACAATGGTTTTAAGTCACCATTACACATCACTAAAGTAAATAAATGAGGTTCTAAAGTCCCCAGTTTGTATGAGCTGTTTTTACTCCTAGTTTAAATGGATAATACTGAATTCGTTAGAACTTGTCTGCATTTCCCTGTTTGATGGCCAGGGAGGTTAATTAAGCCAATTGTATACCTCACCCCCACCCAAAGACTCTATTATAAGAAGAAACAATGGCACAGATGGATCTTTGGTCGAGTATCTGACTGAACAACTTTTCCATTCATTCGTTTCTTTTCTTTTTGTCTTTGGGAACAATGGTTTTAAGCCACCATTAATGTTTCTGAAACTCAACTCTTGAGATGCATTAGTAAATAAATAAAGTACTGTCACAAGTAAAGTCATCAAGCTGTTTTTAATGAGTTTAAATGGATATTATTGAAATAGTGTGTATTACCATTACAATTTGTCTGAATTTCCCTGCTTGATGGCCAAGGACTAGATGTTGGCTGTTGCATACATATTTTAATTTATTTGTACACTTTACCCCAAAGAATATATGTAACATGAGAAGAACATTATTTGATATTTAATATGTTTAACAAGTCAGTTTTTTGATAAATTAATCCACTGTTTTAACACAATTCCCCTCAAGACTATGTAATATCAGCAGAAACGATGATTGCACAGATTGGTCTTTGGTCAAGGAGCTCACCGTTAAACATTTATCTATGATTTTCAATTCTCAAACTTGAGATTTTTTCTAAATGAGGGAGAACGTTGTCTGAAATGTAAACATGTTTTTATTTTAACAAATTCATCATAGTGCACTCTGGATATGGCCATTGACTACCTAAGTGTAATAAATGCTAGTGCCATGTGTGCTAGTTTTGAGATAACCCGGAAGTGAAAGTGGAGCTGAGCGCCAAACGTTTAAAAGGAGAAAAATCCTATAATCATGTTATTTCATTGATGGCCATAGTTTTAATCTCTCCTCTTTACTTATAGTTTCCGTCTCGATGGTGAATATTAACTTCAATTTGAACCAGATTGCATTCTTACATTTTCCTCTATTTTTTGTAGCTGGCTGGCCTAGACTTGAACAACGTTGACGGCGGAGAAGGCGGAGGAACTGGCAGTAAGTATTTAAACTGATTTTTATCAAAACAGGTCAATGTTAAAACTGAGATTATCTTCATTGTGTTCTCTTGTAATTCAGTTTACTTTTTAAATAGTTACTGTTTTAGTGATGACATCATTAAAGTTATGTATGAAATCAACATTTCTCCTGTTTTTCCAGGAAGTGTGAGATGTATTTTAAAGTAGGGAAGGCACGAGAACCGAAAGTACTTCTGTAACAAGTTGATGCAGAAATATTTCCCTGATAATTCACATTAATTTGCATTAAATCTGCAAAACTACAGTTAGTCTACCGTAGAAGTTAGCAGCCGGTAACAGAGAGGCTATGAGCTTGCATTTTTAGCAAAACATTTTAACTATCTCAAGATGTGTTCAAATGTAATCCTGTGAAACAATTATTTAAAGGAGATGTGTTCAAATGTAATCCTGTGAAACAATTATTTAAAGGAGATGTTTTTACAATGTAAAAAGTAGTAAATAGTTGTATTTTAAGTACATTTATTTATTAAGTTGTAAATTACACAGTGAATAGTTTTTATTTGAGCAATACACATTTATTTGTCTATTTCTCACATAATTAACACATTTATTTATTGATCCAGCTCTACTTGTAAAGTGTTTTCTTTGAGTGAATTGTCTTCATGTATATCTTTACCTTATCAATAATCTTAGATATCCAAATGCATCATTATAGCAATTATTACAGCGCTTGACGTGTTGTTTTTTCTTCTCTTCCCAGGGCGTTACATTCCACCTCACCTGAGAAACTCTGGCGCACCGAGAAATGGTGAGTTAATCTAAAGCTCTTGCTAAGCCTCGGTCAAACCATCAACACGGGTTTGACTCGTGGTGTTCTTGTTAATGGTGAAAGCCCACCAGAGCACGGTGAAAGCACAGCTGAAAGAAAAGGCATTATTTCAACCAGAAAAACAAACTGAAATCTATTGTCTGATGCGCTGCGGCTACAGTGTTGTTTGAAAATGAGTTGCACAGAATGAGAGAGCCATGTCGAGTGGGGTTTTCTGTGCATGGTGGCTTATTTTTGGCTTGGAGGACGTAGGAGAAGTGGTTCTGTAAAATGGCTGTAACCCCAGATTGATCATTAGAACAAAAAAAACGAGTCAAATGTTACGACCCGAGTTGCTCATTTATCTGCGACTCCTTTCATGGTTATCTCAACTTCTTGCCTCACACATCTGGACAGAAGGAGTGCTAGCTATTGGCTGCTCTGATCAATCAATGTCACATTTCTGTACTTGTTTGAGCCGATTGAAAGGCCTTAAATCAACATGCATTCTTTGCCTGGCGTAATTGGCCAGTTAATTAAAAAATATTGAAAACTGTGTCATTGCACACTTGATGTTTCTTTCTCGTTTGACTGTGTTCTTATTCCACAGCAGGAAATGGTTATTCCGCTGGTATACAGTACGGTTATTCAGTGGCACCAGTAAACCTCTGTAAGTCCCTTCCGTCTGCTTTTCGCTGAGGGCAACCGTGCATTTCCAGATGCATGAGATAGCCATTTTACACACCAGCAAAGCCAGTGCAAAAAGGGGAGAAAGTAAATGATGGGCTCATGATTAATTGATGTGCTTTTTTCTGCTGGGATGCTTCAAAATGAGAATTATAAATTCCATGTAGCTTGCTGGGTTAAATAGTGCTTTTCTTACGCAAGGTGTAATTTAAATGATTTTTCCACCACATATGCAAGCCCATATTTCAACTGCAATGTCCCTTAGCAGTTCCCTCAAACCATGGCAGGCAAAGACACAGACATAACTATACAGCAGGATGGGATGACTGTAAGATTGGTAACTATTACTGGTCAAAGTCAAGCCCCATACTCATGCTGCACGAGCCAGAAGTCATGGGAGAGTCTTTTTATAGCCTGCTTCCCTACCTTTGCTCAGGTTACCCAAGAGCTTGCCTTTTACCATGCCTACAGTGGGGGTTAGCCCAATAAATGTGGTATACCTTGACCTTTACCTGCATGCCAAGCCATCTACTTAAAGTTTCCATAGCGGACATAGCTGAACACAGTGAATGTGCCCTTGCTTTGTCGTGGTCACTTCCTGGAAAGAGCAGCAGGAATCGGCGTTTGTTAAAGCTTGAAGTTGATGCATGGTGTCTTCGAGACTGCACTGCATAGTGGCTGTCTTACTAATACTGAGGCAATCTGTGCAGTGAACGGAATATGTCTACTTGCAGTCATGATGTTCAAAGTCTGGGTTTTATATTACAGGAAACTGAGCTTTACGTTGCCTTGTTTCCTCCTCAGAGACTTTGCTCACAGCATACTAAAATACTATGTGCTGCGTGCAATGATTGAGTGAATGCAGGCTTTTTCGTGTTCCCAGTGAAACCCCCTTTAGATATTTTAAACAACTTCTGCTCATAGTCACCTCTCTGATTGCTCACTCCTGACATGTAGTGTTTGAAAGGGACGTTTTCGAGTTCTAAGTAGAGTAGTTTTTCTTCAGCCGCTATTTATTGTGGATTAATGTTGGCTAATGACGCATGATGCCTTCACGACTGCACTGTTTGCTGTCTTGCTAATAATGAGGCAATCTCTGCAGTGAAAGGAGATAATCAAGGTGATATGCAAGGTCAACATTTATACTCTTTAAAAAGGTTCAAAAAGGAGGGATTTTAATCTGCAAAGAAACTAAGATACGTTGATGCATCCAACAACCCAATCACACTAAATTGTACAAGTACTGCGTGCAATAATTAAGTGCATGCATCCTTTATATTAGTTACTTCTCTCTGGTGTGAAGTAAGACTAACTTTGGTAAATTATCGCTACCCCTAAATGCTCTGAAATACTCCTGACCCGTAGTGTTAGAAAGGGATATTTGTTTTTAAGTTGAGCGATTATCAGGTGTTTTCTTTTGCTTTTGCTATGTAAACATTGAATCAAACTACTTTGTCCGGTTTGTCACTGCACCAGGATTGTTCTTTCAGTAAAGCAGACGGTCTGAGGGTAATTTATAGCCCATGTGAAGCTCTTGGTTATTAAAAGTCAAAGGAGTCCTGTGTCATGTCGTCTTTGAAGCTGAGCAGTCCTGAGGGATACAAGCAGCTTTCCGAGCTGAATAAGAGCGTCAAGTGACGGCAAGACGCCCCCCTGGGGGAAACGCTGGATACAAGACCCCTTTTGGAATATGTGACACTGTACGAAGGCACATATTCTTCTTTTACAAGCACTGCTGGATTCCCCAATTCCCTTCTTGCTTAGACTTATAAGTAGGGGTGGGAATTGATGAGATTTTATTGACATCAATGCGCATTTTCTGAGGTAGAAGTGTGTGTTTTTATGCATTTCCTCCCAGAGAAGTAGAAGAGTATTGGAATTAATACAAAATAATTGTCCATTGAAGGGTATTTTTTTTTATGTGGTTCCCCTTGGATTATTGTAACAGATGTCACAGATTGCAAGCTTTCATTTCCTCAGCTTGACTAAAGGATGAGTCATTGTGCAGTACGTGTGTGTGTGTGTAATCACATAATTAGGCGCTCATGGTCAATTGGATATAGAAATTGACCATGGCATTCGATCACGCATTTCTCATTAACATCATACTTGCGAGTTCTTTTTTCTCTCCACCATGGGTCTGATTACAAACCTGAATATGGAGTTTTCTTGTTGTGGATGCACAACTGTCAGAAGGCCCTTATTAAGAATACTTATGATACGACCCAACTTGCAGTAAATGTGTTGAAATCTTTCTAACCCTAACGTAACATTTCATTTACCCATACAGCATTCCCAGAAAAGTTAGACTTCCCCCGTCATTCAAACAAGAAAAACCTGTGTAACAACATCGGGTAAAATCTTTGTAACCCTTTAGTTAGAACGCTTAACGTTAACTGGTAAATCCAACATTGCTTCAGAGAAGAGTACCTCGCTATGGGTTTTGGAGTGAACTGTGACGTCTCCTGCGTTTCTGTCTGAGAACGTTTGGCTGTGAAACTGCTGCACGAGGTGCTTTGCATTGTTTTCAACGGGCACATGCTGTACTTATGTACCTGGATTTGAAAATGGTTAACTTGCAACACTAACTTCAAATGTCTGCACCCCACTTCTGCAATTACTCTCTTGCTTTTTTTGAATTGCAACTCCGCTCTGAGAGGCCCTACATACTTCTAAAACTGACCTAAATCCACATTTTTCATCAAATCTAGGGCTTTTTGGATAATGGATAATGATTATTTTTAATCTAACTCCTGCATCCTTGCTCTTGTACAGGTATAGAACTTGCTTTGCATATGTTTGCCTACTTAAAATATTGAACAACATTTCCTCTGAATGTTACGAGACCTTTCAGTCCATGTTCAAGTCTTAGTGGAGTTGCTTGCATCCCACCTGTCAGTCTAAAAATAAGCCTGTCACTTTAAGAGAGAGACTAACGGCTAGTCAGGCCAATGTGAACTTGCTTTCTGACGCCGATCAGTGACGTGTGCAGCATTATGCTCTGCCTCACAAGCCTTTTTATTGTGTTCTTTGTTTTTTAAATGTGCCATCTTCCACCTGAAGATTCACCTGGATGGGACGGTGGCCGCAGCAATGGATATGTGAATGGTTATCACGACAACCGCTCTAATGGGGGCTATGGAGGACGAGGAGCCCCTCGCGATGATAGAGGTGGGCGTAACGCCTGCCGTGGTAACAGGGGTGGAGAGTCGGTTTATCAACCATTACAGAATGCAGGTGGGGAAACCCTGTCGTGCCCCTTAAAGTGTCTCACCAAAGCCCTGGTGTGTGTGGTGAGACGACAGAGTAGTTTAAAGGGATAGTTCTGATGGTTTGAAGTGGTGTGAGAGATGGTGGTGTGAGTGTGAAGATGGTGGTCTGCACACACAATTTGGAGATACGAGTAGAAGCACAGGCGCTAATGAATGTACTGCTGCAGCAAAATAAGATTGTAAACCACATTTTAAAGGTCTCCTATCAAGCCAAGGACCCAGAATCAGCACTTTAGTAACAGGAAGTGAAATAGAGGGATGTCTTAAATGCATGATCTGTTTGGTATATTGAGCAAAACACATCATGGACATGTTTTTTATATTTCTATACATCTGAGACCTCTAATATATGCCTACAAATACTATAATAGGAGACCTTTAAAACAGTTTTTCTCCTGATGGGAATAGAGATAAAATAGCATTAGAAAAAAAAGTACATATGTTGAATTACAAATTTACATTACGTTACAGTTAGACGCTTTTATCCAAAGCGACTTGCAACTCAATACTGTGGACAATCCCCAAGGAGCACTTGGGGTGAAGTGTCTCAGCTCAGGGCATGCTGACTGCAGTGGGGTTTGAACCTGTGCTCCCCTGATCCCAACACCAATGCACTAGTCCACTGCGCCACACGCCACGTAACAAATGTACAAAGCAGGAAATAACATGCATACGTGTGTGAGGAATGGTTTTTCTCCAAACCTTGTGCAAGCAGATCTCCATCTCCTGCAGGTAGAAGGTACTTCACACCACGCCACTTCAAAACAAAATCCCAAATATCCCTTTAAGAAGGAAGCCCTCCCCCCACCCTTGTTCTTGCAGATGCTACGATACACGCTGACACCCTGCAATACGCATAATGGATAAATAATTAACAGTAGCCCGTGCTCTTTAGTTTTAAAAATGGAAAGAGCTTTTTTTTTTACCCGCCACCTTTGGTAAGAGAGTGGCGGCATTTGATTTCAGCTGATTTTGCAGAAAGGACGATCGCTGACGGCTCTTTCCGCTTGTTTGCAGGTGTAGGCAGTGAAGGAAACTTTGCAGCTCCTCGTGATGCCGCCTACAACAGCTTTGGCGGACGCAACAACGATAGGTCAAAGTCCACCTTCTTCAACGACCGTGGGTCAAGCTCAAGGGGAGGAAGGTTTGTAGGAATTATTACTTATATTAATATACTGTGTTTGAGTGTTTTTTATCTGTCTTTATGTTGGACAAATGTAATCTTGCATACATATTTCTTTGGTACAGATACTCATAAACTTCGCCAAGGCAATATCAATCAGAGTAATCATAATTCACTATTTCTTTAAACATAAGGACATAAAAACATAATTCTTTAAGACATAATGGTGCAAGTAAAATGCATTAATAGTTCACTTTTTATACATGTCATAAACCAGAATACTGTACATTATAACAAAGTCCTGTATATTGTAATTATGTAGAAATAAATGTCAATTATGAAATTCTTATAACAGGTTTTCTGAACAAATATCCTTCATTTATTATTAATCACTAGTGATAACCTTTACATTAAGTGATATCTCTAGAAGGCACATTTTGTTGTGATTTGATCATTTCCAAAGAGAATAGCAGCTTCTTATTCCAACGATACATGCTCAATATTCAAATGAACATTATGTGGGTTATTTTTGTAGCAGATTTGCAACCCTTAATACAATGACCCTTCCCATTGCTTATCTGTTTGTTTTGTAGCAGATGTTATTCTTCTAAGATGCCAAACCGTCTTGTAGCATGCACTAATGTTTAGTTACAGTTCAGATATTAATAGTTTAATCCACCCTGATTGTCTACAGTTATAATCGCGGGGGTTACTCCAGCGGCGGCGGAGGAGGAGGAAACCGCTGGTCGGACGAATCCAGAGACGAAGATTGGTCCAAGCTCACCGCTCCCAACGAGCGCCTGGAAAAGTAAGATCACTCATTGTGAGAAATCTCAGCAGCTTGAGCTTCAATCTCAGGATCCATGTATTCCTGATCCTCTCCAGAATGGAAGTAGTCATCACATACAGAGCATCAACTAGTTCTGAACAGTGTCCTTCACATGCTGATATCCAAGAGAGGGAGTTACACAGTCACAAGATGGAGGAATACCGGTTCTTCATACATCCTGTCATGAACCAAATACTGAGTTTTATCTAAAAATGTTGGCTTTTTTCAAGAAATCTCAAAATTCTGACTTTCTCAAAATTCTGACTTTTTCTCAAAATCAGAAAATTATGACTTTTTCTCAAAATCTCAACATTATGACTTTTTTCTCAAAAATCGGACTTTTTCTCAAAATCTGAACATTCTGACTTTTTCTGAATACTTAAAAATGTTAATAATCACTGGTCCCCGGCTTGAGCTTCAATCTCAGGATCCATGTATCTCTGATCCTCTCCAGAATGGAAGTAGTCATCACATACAGAGCATCAACTAGTTCCTGAACAGTGTCCTTCACATGCTGATATCCAAGAGAGGGAGTTACACAGTCACAAGATGGAGGAATAGAAAGCAGTATTCAATGTTTACTTCAGATTAGCCCACGTCAGAAATGAGCATGCTTGTCATATGTCTATCTCCATAGAGGCTGAATCATCATGTTAATCACATAGCTATCATATGCCTCAAACAGTCCTGATGCTCTTCTAGGTAATCATACATCCTGTCATGTTCACAGCTACAGTTGGGATACCTTTGTTAGCATGTGGACTCTGATATTGGAAGAGGACATTCAGGATTTTCCCAACAGTTATAAAAAACAAAAACATGTGAATTCGATGCATAACTTTGCTTTTTTCCTTTCTTTCTAGTGAGCTGTTCGGTGCAAGCAACACTGGTATAAACTTTGAGAAGTATGACGATATTCCCGTGGAGGCTACAGGAAGCAACTGCCCGCCTCACATCGACACCGTGAGTCTTTAACGCTGTGATGCATGCATTCCCAACAACAAAATAATATCAAGTGCTAGAACCAACTTCCAGTGTTGATTAGGGAGGCAGACAGTGTGCCACACATTTAAGGGTAGGCTGAAGACTTTCCTCCTTAGTTCGGACATCCTCATGAACCCTTCATTTTATGGAATCATTGTATTGCAGTGGCCAAAATCCTAACCGTTTGTCTCATAACTCCAAATGTTCCTTTTCTTGGCCACATGGACAGCTTGGGAACTAGTGTCAGACTCGCAGTAAAAAAAGCCACTGGATATTTTGATTGCTCCTTGAATGTTTTACTTCCAAAAACAATATCACTTTGTAACGTGAACTTCAGCAGCAGATCCTAATAATCAGTTTGACTGAGAATAAGGCGGCGTGTCAATGCTGGAGGTGCTGCTAACTGTATTTGTCATTGTTATGTCCCCATTCATTTATCTTGTCATGTTACTATATTCTCAGATATGTTGGTTGTTTTTACATCATCATTCATGTTTGTTGATTTGTGAAGCCCTGTGAGACAATTGGGCGAATTGAACTGAATTCCATTTCCCTAATTTGGGTTTTAATACAACATTGTGAGTCTCTTAAACTGACTGTCTGTGTATCCCGTAGTTCCACGATGTTGACATGGGTGAGATTATCATGGCAAACATCGCCATGAGTCGTTACGATCACCCCACCCCGGTCCAGAAGCACGCCATCCCCATCATCAAGTCCAAGAGAGACCTGATGGCCTGCGCACAGACTGGTGAGTCCTTTATTATTAATGATATGCCTTTTTTATAAAACAAGTACCAATGCGTATAAATGAATTAATCTCAAACGGAGGATACGCTAAAAGCCTATTTCCATTTGCAGTCCCCGAGCAGAGACATGCATAACAATCAGAAAACACTACGTTGTCTCGATCATATTCACTTATATTTGCTAAATATTCTCAGTGCTTGTATTTGAGAGCTTAAAGTAGATCAATAAGTATTCCTTTTCTTCATATAAAACACTTAATAGACATAAATTAGCATTTTTAGCCACCTAACTGTGGTTTGGTTATAATATGCACTTGATCTACTGAGATGGATATGATATTCGAGCTCCCATCAGTGTTGCCGTCATTTAAAGTTAAGTTTCTGTACGATCATTTTCAAAATCAATATCGTGAGTCAGATTGTTGGAGCATTCATGGAGTAGCCATTTGATAAGTGGAACCGTGTGCCGATACTGATCATGAAGTCATTCACTTTCAGGATCCTGCTCACACTGTCCGGGTTATCTTTCTCATTTATGATCTTACCTGGCTCACATTGGTTTCATATTTAAATGTAAGGTAGTCTAAATAACTACATATATATAACCTCCTTTCAGGCTCTGGTAAAACGGCTGCCTTCCTGCTGCCGGTGCTGAGCCAGATCTACAGCGAAGGACCCGGAGAAGCTCTCGCAGCATCGAAGAACGGAGGACAGGTACTTCAGAAACAGTGTTTGGAAATAACCTGTATATATTTGTGGATTGTTTGTTCTAAAATATGTTGTTTTGTGCTCAGGATAGTGGAAGGTATGGCCGCCGTAAGCAGTACCCCCTCGCCATGATCCTGGCACCCACCAGAGAGCTGGCCTCACAGATCTACGACGAGGCGAGGAAGGTGAGGAAATCATTTTGAATTTAATGGATTTACTTTATCCCTTTTTATTTCTATGTTTTTAGTTTGCCTACCGCTCACGTGTTTCCCCTTCTTTCTATGTTTTTAGTTTGCCTACCGCTCACGTGTTTCCCCTTCTTTCTACGTTTTTAGTTTGCCTACCGCTCACGTGTTTCCCCTTCTTTCTACGTTTTTAGTTGCCTACCGCTCACGTGTTTCCCCTTCTTTCTACGTTTTTAGTTTGCCTACCGCTCACGTGTTTCCCCTTCTTTCTATGTTTTTAGTTTGCCTACCGCTCACGTGTTTCCCCTTCTTTCTACGTTTTTAGTTTGCCTACCGCTCAAGTGTTTCCCCTTCTTTCTACGTTTTTAGTTTGCCTACCGCTCACGTGTTTCCCCTTCTTTCTACGTTTTTAGTTTGCCTACCGCTCAAGTGTTTCCCCTTCTTTCTACGTTTTTTGTTTGCCTACCGCTCACGTGTTTCCCCTTCTTTCTACGTTTTTAGTTTGCCTACCGCTCAAGTGTTTCCCCTTCTTTCTATGTTTTTAGTTTGCCTACCGCTCACGTGTTTCCCCTTCTTTCTACGTTTTTTGTTTGCCTACCGCTCAAGTGTTTCCCCTTCTTTCTACGTTTTTTGTTTGCCTACCGCTCAAGTGTTTCCCCTTCTTTCTACGTTTTTAGTTTGCCTACCGCTCACGTGTTTCCCCTTCTTTCTACGTTTTTAGTTTGCCTACCGCTCAAGTGTTTCCCCTTCTTTCTACGTTTTTTGTTTGCCTACCGCTCACGTGTTTCCCCTTCTTTCTACGTTTTTAGTTTGCCTACCGCTCAAGTGTTTCCCCTTCTTTCTATGTTTTTAGTTTGCCTACCGCTCACGTGTTTCCCCTTCTTTCTACGTTTTTAGTTTGCCTACCGCTCAAGTGTTTCCCCTTCTTTCTACGTTTTTAGTTTGCCTACCGCTCAAGTGTTTCCCCTTCTTTCTATGTTTTTAGTTTGCCTACCGCTCAAGTGTTTCCCCTTCTTTCTACGTTTTTAGTTTGCCTACCGCTCAAGTGTTTCCCCTTCTTTCTACGTTTTTAGTTTGCCTACCGCTCAAGTGTTTCCCCTTCTTTCTATGTTTTTAGTTTGCCTACCGCTCACGTGTTTCCCCTTCTTTCTACGTTTTTTTGTTTGCCTACCGCTCACGTGTTTCCCCTTCTTTCTATGTTTTTAGTTTGCCTACCGCTCACGTGTTTCCCCTTCTTTCTACGTTTTTAGTTTGCCTACCGCTCAAGTGTTTCCCCTTCTTTCTACGTTTTTAGTTTGCCTACCGCTCAAGTGTTTCCCCTTCTTTCTATGTTTTTAGTTTGCCTACCGCTCAAGTGTTTCCCCTTCTTTCTACGTTTTTAGTTTGCCTACCGCTCAAGTGTTTCCCCTTCTTTCTATGTTTTTAGTTTGCCTACCGCTCAAGTGTTTCCCCTTCTTTCTATGTTTTTAGTTTGCTACCGCTCACGTGTTTCCCTTCTTTCTACGTTTTTTGTTTGCCTACCGCTCAAGTGTTTCCCCTTCTTTCTACGTTTTTAGTTTGCCTACCGCTCACGTGTTTCCCCTTCTTTCTACGTTTTTAGTTTGCCTACCGCTCACTGTTTCCCCTTCTTTCTACGTTTTTAGTTTGCCTACCGCTCAAGTGTTTCCCTTCTTTCTACGTTTTTAGTTTGCCTACCGCTCAAGTGTTTCCCCTTCTTTCTACGTTTTTAGTTTGCCTACCGCTCAAGTGTTTCCCCTTCTTTCTATGTTTTTAGTTTGCCTACCGCTCAAGTGTTTCCCCTTCTTTCTATGTTTTAGTTTGCCTACCGCTCACGTGTTTCCCCTTCTTTCTACGTTTTAGTTTGCCTACCGCTCAAGTGTTTCCCCTTCTTTCTACGTTTTTAGTTTGCCTACCGCTCAAGTGTTTCCCCTTCTTTCTATGTTTTTAGTTTGCCTACCGCTCACGTGTTTCCCTTCTTTCTACGTTTTTAGTTTGCCTACCGCTCACGTGTTTCCCCTTCTTTCTATGTTTTTAGTTTGCCTACCGCTCACGTGTTCCCCTTCTTTCTATGTTTTTAGTTTGCCTACCGCTCACGTGTTTCCCCTTCTTTCTACGTTTTTAGTTTGCCTACCGCTCACGCGTTTCCCCTTCTTTCTATGTTTTTAGTTTACCTACCGCTCACGTGTTTCCCCTTCTTTCTACGTTTTTAGTTTGCCTACCGCTCACGTGTGCGCTGCTGCGTTGTGTACGGAGGCGCTGACATCGGACAGCAGATCAGAGAGCTGGAGCGCGGCTGCCATCTGGTGGTGGCGACACCCGGACGCCTCGTGGACATGTTGGAGCGCGGAAAGATCGGACTGGACTATTGCAGGTAAATACAACACAGAAAACCACATTTTTAAAGGTCTCCTATCAAGCCAAGGACCCAGAATCAGCACTTTAGTAACAGGAAGTGAAATAGAGGGATGTCTTAAATGCATGATCTGTTTGGTATATTGAGCAAAACACATCATAGACATGTTTTTTATATTTCTATACATCTGAGACCTCTAATATATGCCTAAAAATACTATAATAGGAGACCTTTAAAAACAGTTTTTCTCCTGATGGGAATCACCTGGTTCAAATGTGTATGAGAGGTTTTGATATTAAATATGAAATGTGTGTGTGCAGCTTCCTGGTCCTGGACGAGGCTGATCGTATGTTGGACATGGGTTTCGAGCCCCAGATCAGACGCATCGTGGAGCAGGACACCATGCCGCCTAAAGGCATCCGACAGACCATGATGTTCAGCGCCACCTTCCCCAAGGAGATCCAGGTACGGTGGACATTCAACTATACATAGAATATTATGATCAATATCAGTTGATAATAATGTGAAGAAAGTCAGAAACTTGTAGTTGCTTTCAACACAAGCTAGTCAAATGCTAACATAACTCTTGACTCATATGTTAAGCTAAGATGCTTGTAAATAAAACCCTGAGCGTGGAAATGTTTCCCTCAGAGAGACGCAACCATTCCCTCCACACTCATCCTTTCTCTTTGTTTATCAGATCCTTGCGCGTGACTTCCTGGAGGATTACATCTTCCTGGCAGTGGGCCGTGTCGGCTCCACTTCAGAAAACATCACCCAGAAGGTGGTGTGGGTCGAGGAGAACGACAAGAGGTCCTTCCTGCTCGACTTGCTCAATGCTACAGGTGAGAAAAGCATGCGACTATATGTAAACACGTGGGTTTTTGCCTCCCTAAGAAGTTCCGTTTAGCCTCTAATGTATAACTTGTGTCGTAATATCGAGCTAATATTGACTTTGAAAACATATCTGCTAACAAGTGTACAGTAAGAGATAAAACACTTTATATTAAGGTACACCTATTCACCATCAAGTAGTTGTTATTTAACATATTAGAGTCAAACTACTAGCTTATTTGTGATGAACAAGACTTCACTTTAAAATAGGGAACATGTTCCGAGTTAGAAATACCACATTTTGAGTTATTTTGACAGAATTAACACTTAGTAGTTCACCTGGTTAACGTCTTGTTACATAAGAATAGACCATATGAGAATCAATATTCTTGTGGTACTGCTGCCCAAAACTCATGTACAACAACTTCCCTACTTACAATAAATAAGCACTAATGGCCTAGTACTTGTAGAATATGGTCATGTATTAATAAGTGTTTTATACGGACTAATAAAGAGCCATATACTGCTAGTATGCATGTTAGTTAACAACTAGTTGATGGTGAATATGTGTACCAACATGTCATGTAGGGGTGGTGAGCGTATGCCGTGTTTTTAGAGGGGTTTTTTAGCTTCTCATGTTGATCTTGTCATATCTGTGAAATGAGAAGCCTTACATTTCTGTCCGGTTTGGTTTTTATCTTAGTTATTCCCACTGATGAAAATGTGCCAGAGGTTCCAGAGAAACCGGGTAAGTGTGAACATATTATAACCATTTCACTCTGACCCCCACAGAGACATCACATCCCACAGATCACCCTGTCCCCAAGCTGTGCCTCGTATAATCGGTTCCTCATTTTCCAATAAGAGCTTCTAGTCCCAAACCTTTCCCTGTAAATAGACCGTAGTGTTGACTGCACTCAGTAGAGGTACAGTGTGTTATTGACACAAAGGTCAGCTCAGTTTCCATGAGTCAGACGCATTTAATCCTTTTACAGGACACACAATAAATGTTGGTTTTAATGGTTTGTGTCGGAGCACTCCCTGCTGATTTCCACTTGGTGTAAAGTCACAAACACGGGACTTCTACTTGGGTGCAGCTGAAGCTATGAAAGACACTGTGTAATTAAACACACACTTGGCTGTGGGGTTAAGCAGAGTTTCTGTTATCAAAAAGAAATCCAGGCAAATATTACCTGTGTTTATTGAGCTTGAAATCGGTGCATATTCAGGTTACAGCCTATAAAGAAAGGCCTGAGGAGTTATATAACTTTATTTTGAAGGGGCTATACAAAGGCACTTTTTGTAAAGCAAGGCTGTTGGAATTTCTTCCGTTGACATGAACAGAAACCCTGCTTTACCTGTCAATTATTACCTGGATGTATTGAGCTCAAAGAAACGACTTGAATGCAGGTTATAGCCTTTTAAAGAATGGCATAATCGAAGCATGAAGATTCACTTCTTTAATACAAATAAGGCAGGTTTTTAGACAAACATTGGTGGCAGTATCCCATCACGCTACAGCCTCTTCTTATCTCAGGCATTTTAAAGATTTAATAATTGTTTTTAAACTAAGGGTGTCCCTTTTTCAATCCTTCAAAGGAGCATAATGATGTATCTTAGTAATGTGTGCAGACTACCTACAGCCAATGTTGTGGTTGGAGAGAAAACCATTTATTTTAATGCAACTCCATTCCATAGTTTTAAGTTCCTGCTCCCATCCCGTAGTCCCACATCTCTGCCCTTTGACCTCCTGTCGTGAATGATCTTATGTTTTCTCTCTCTCTCTCGCGCCGCTCAGGTAAAGAGTCTCTGACGCTTGTGTTCGTGGAGACCAAGAAGGGCGCGGACGCCCTGGAGGACTTCCTGTACCACGAGGGCTACTCCTGCACCAGTATCCATGGAGACCGATCCCAGCGAGACCGAGAGGAGGCGCTGGCCCAGTTCAGATCCGGACGCTGCCCCATCCTCGTGGCCACAGCTGTGAGTCATCACTTTAGTTAGTTTAGTATGGCACCTTTCACAGAAATAGAAGTGCTTCACAAGAAAGAACACAAGTCATTTCTTATATTTGTAATAAGCAGTAAAGGGGTTGTTGATAACCGATATATTTCTAAAAGCAACATTTAGTCACACAAAGATATTGATGAATCTAAATGATAGTATTTACTTCCTAATCAAATTGTCAGTATATGAGATTAGAGATTAGATGAATACATAGCAGCAATATTAATTATAAAAGCATTTTGGTCATTATTGACATCCCAATTTCATCACCATCTTGATATTTAATCTATATTTGTTTAAATCTCTCCCAGGTGGCTGCCAGAGGTCTGGACATCAGCAACGTGAAGCACGTGATCAACTTCGATCTGCCCAGCGACATCGAGGAATACGTTCACCGTATCGGCCGTACGGGACGTGTGGGAAACCTGGGTACGAAACAACTCTTTACTTTAAAGGGGACCTATCATGCAAAATGCACTTGTGTACGTCTTTTCTACATGAATATGTGTCCCCGGTGTTCCAGGGAACTCACCAAGTGTCAGAAAACACAACCCTCTCTATTTTCCTCCATACCCAAATCTCTAAAAAAGGGGCTGCAACGGATCTGATAAAAACTGATCCAGATTTGAACACTGTCCTGACGTCAGGACGGTGGCGCTACGGCTATTGGGCCAACTCCACCAATCAGGAGGAGACAGTCACGGCCATTGCCGTTCGAAAGCGCTGGAGACGTTGTAGTACATATGCCAGGCCTGTAGGTGGTGCTGTTCTCACTGAATCAGCCCTTGCTAAAACAGAGCTATAAATTGTCAAATTGAGCAAAATGAGGCATGGCTAAAATGCATGATCTGTTTGGTATTTTGAAAACAGAAACGTATAAATATGCCTTATATAGGTATGGTCCTACACTATATTACACTTTAAACTAAAACACACTTATAAGGCCTTTTTTAATAGGATGGGCATGGGCAAGTCGAATGTATGCAATGTATTGAACGGGTGACCACAGTTTGAACAGTTGACAGCTATAGTTGACCTATGATACACAAGTTTAACTTTGCATAGTTTGCGCTCCACATTGCTCCGTTTAGACGCCATGTTTGTTGTGTAGGACTCTCCGTTTAAAATGGCACTGTCGTATACATTTTATTAATCCATTTGATAGGGCTGCACGATATTGGAAAAAACTGATATTGCGATATGAAAAAATACAGGAATTGAAGAAAAGACCGGTTTTTCCTTTCTTGAACTGTAATGCTATACAATTGGTAATTTTCTAACTATTTAACCGGATGAGGGATTTTAGTCACGGACGTCTGGATCTGAAGTTATCAGAGCAACAAGCTGAGCTAGCTCGGTTAGCAGCGCTGAACTGAAGAAACACATGAAACCACTTCATTCAGTGTTTTTACCTTTTAATCACCGGGTCCGTTTGCTTTAGAGATTTGGTTGTGATTGGTGGGTTGCTGTCACTCACTCAAGGACCCCTGACATGAGAGCCGCACAAGTTTTCCTTTTGTAGCAAGCGGCAAAATAATTGTAACATGACGTGTTTGAGTTCATTTGCCTACTTAATATCTCACGTCCTAAACAAAAATATGTATATATCGCGCGCCATGCGATGTGAATAATGCGCATATCGCGATTATCGTCACGACACGATATATCGTGCATCCCTACCATTTGATAATATGTAATCAACTTAGGCACCCCTCATCCCATCCCTACTTTTTAATAACCATTACTACTTGATGTCCGACTGTCTAACCTCGCTCTGTTTTTCTTTTTTCAGGTCTGGCCACGTCGTTCTTTAACGACAAAAACAGCAACATAACCAAAGACTTGCTGGACATCTTAGTGGAGGCGAAGCAGGAAGTTCCCTCCTGGCTGGAGAGCCTGGCCTACGAGCACCAGCACAAGAGCACGACCCGAGGGCGCTCCAAGAGGTACGGCTACTCTAAGATCACTAATGTCACTGTGGACACACTACATCTAACTTGTGGTCTTAAACATAAGATGGTTGTGTGCGTTTATTTTAAACAAATCTTCCCAAAACACTTCAGATTTGATAGTTTATCCCACATAAGACGGCTATACTCCTGAGTCTTCATACGGTAGCGTAGGTGTTATCCCTGAACGAATAGATTTAATTTGGTTAAACACGCAGAAACAGAGGGATAGCCCGGTGACTTGGCTACTGAAGTTTACAAAGGAACAATAATAATCAACCAAGTCACTTTCAACAGAAAATGTCTGTATTTTTAACCCCAAATAATAATCAGTACATTAACCTGTTACGCGCACGGCCCCCCCGGTACCGGGCGGATAAACGCGTCATTTGCAGGAAACAACGTCTAAGGAATCTTAATATTTAATAAAACTATGAATGTTTTATATCCATGTAACGGGAGGAAACTCAGCTAACTGATCTTTTTAATTTTAAATTCCAAAAAAAAACACAATGCTAGCACTCAGCCTCTGAATTAGCCACGAGCGAAAAAATGTAACCTAAAACGGCACTTAAACTCACAATAACTCCCTTATTACTTATCCTAGATGCACAGCCAACCACTCGTTTTTGGTGTCCTGGAGACACTGAATCTAGGGGTGCCCACCTCAACACTCAGTGATAAACATTTGCGACGCTATAAACAAAAGCGTACATCATAACATGTGGAGCTAGGTAGCTAGAAACGCTAACATGGCTTACCTTGGTCAAAACTGGTCTTCAATGGCATTAAAACGATAAAAAAACGATGCTGCAGTTAATCCATAGGTTAATCCAATGTGTCTGTGTCCTCTTTGAAATTATTTCTGATAATCCATAAGCCCCCACCTTTTCTCTTCACAACGTGTGTGTGTGTGGGGGCCTCCCCTTCGATTCTATTGGCTCTAACGGTCAGAAAGAGGTGTCAACCATCAACATCGAGCAAGGGGGGCCAGAGATATAGAAAAAAAACCATTTTCACCCAAATCACCTCAGAGGTGTGGTGGTTTTGGCTAAACTTCTCTAAAAAGGTCAAATGTCACTTGTCTTGCATCAATCTTGATACAGGGTACTTATTATATGTTGTACTTTGGATTCCTAAAGCTTTTAGTCTACTAACCCATCATCCAAGGGTAGTTTTCACTATAAGTAAAAAATAATCTTTGGACGGACACTATAATTTAGTTTTTTACTATGTCAAATCTGAATTTTCTTTAAAATAAAAAACATCTATATTGATTCTGACACTTCTACATCCAACTCACAGATGTAACCTTGCTTTGATAAAAGAAATTATTCATATAACCCTTTTAGAAGTTAAGTTGTAGACAAATAAGTCACATTAACTCACAAAACATCACACTTACTCCGAGAGCCTACGATTGGTTACATCATGGGGGGGGGAGAAAGTATTTTTTGTGTCTTTTATATTAGTTTGATGTCTTGTATATATTCATGTTGGAGGAGCCTTAGACTTAATGTTGTCGTTGCATATCTCCACTGTAGCTGCTGAGCATATAGACAATAAAGTGCTTTGAACCCGTACCTCGGGATGTTCTGTGCATTAAACGACAACGCTCGTATTTCTCCTGCAGGTTCTCCGGTGGTTTCGGAGCCAGAGATTACCGTCAGACGCCCGGAGGCGGACCCTCCAGCTTCACTACGCCCCGTGGAGGTCGCAGCGCTGGAGGAGGCCGTGGATTTGGAGGAGGCGGAGGTAAGAAACACTTCCTGCTTTCACGATCACACAGTTAAAACAACATATTGATCATTTTGAGAAGTGCCTAATCTTAAAGGTCACAAAATCCACTTCTTCATATATCACGGCCTGAAGTGAGCTTTTTAAACGGTTACCAAGTGTGACAATATGAAAGAAAAATACACACTCCAATTCTAACCTCTCGTCTCTTCAGGTGGATTCGGTGGTGGCGGCGGAGGAGGCTTCTACGGCGGAGGAGGAGGAGGAAACGACGGCGGTTACGGAGGAAGCTACAGCAACTCTGGCAGCGGCACGGATTGGTGGGGGAACTAGTCGCCGACAGGAACGGGTTGCCTTTTTTTGCCAACCGCACCCAATGGAAACCACATGTTAACTTAAAGGCCAGACCATAACTAAATAAAAAAACACACCCTTTACCCTGTGTAGCTTCACTGACACACAGTACATTACCAACCCTGGTTCTCTGCCATTCGCTTTCCTCTACACAAAGGGAAAAGCGCAGCAAAGCAGCGCTACGCTAAAAACAAGAAAACACGGAAAGCCACCAGCAGCACAGAGACTGCAGCGCAACGGGAGAAAAACAGAGAAACGCACCTCAGAGCGAGCATGGATGCTGACGTTGCAAAATGTCCGACAGCAACTTCGGACTTCTTTCATTGTTATAAAAGTATTTTTGTTCTTTTTTGTGGAAATAGGGCGGGAAGAAACAAATGGAAAGAACACCTGAGGATCATTTGTATGTTAATGTACTGTGCCTTCTGGAGTTTAGACAGGAAATATACATATATATATCTCCATGTTTTCATTCCACCAGATGGCCAAGAGCTTTCTCTCTCTCTTCAACAACAAAAATAATTTGATTTTACGATATTTGTTTGGTGAAAAAAAAAGAAAAAAGGTTATAAAAAAAGAAAGAAATAAGCAAATCCAACCTTGGCAAACACGGGGGTATTGACGTCATGATTCCATTTGAACTTCAAATTTAATCCCAGGAACATCTCGTAGCCTTTTCGATAGTCTACAAACAAGCTAATGGAGCCATTACCAAGTCTAACTCTCAACTGGGCCACTCCGTGAAGCATTTTAAAATCCGAAGGGACAACGTTTTCTTTGTTTTGCTCACTCTATCCTGGACAGGCTCCTTTGTAAACGGAAAGTCTTTGAAAAAAAGCCATTCCTGATCTTAAGAAACACGAGAAGTCATTCAAGCTCCGACGCGAGAATCGAAGCTCCAGCGCGTTTCAAAAAAATATTGACTTAAGTGTTACGGCAGCTAGTATGTTACCAAGTGCTAGCTATCGTTAAAGTGGGCGGTGTTTTTTGTTTCTTTATTTTACTTGAGACATTTTTGGTGGTGTGTTGTGAAATCAACACACCACCTGAAAACAAAAAATGCCTGCCATCTTTGAAAGTGAAGTTCAAAATGGCCGCTGCATAAAGGACCACAGCATCGGGGGGGCACAGCGTGGTGTTAGTGTTTACTGAATCAGCCGCTGACGGGGGAGGGGGGGCGGCCCCATCATTGGTATTCTACGCTTGCAAGTGTTTTGTTTTTTGGTCAAGGAACAGGAAGGACACGAGAACTGAGTCGCAGGCTTAACTTAATTACAAACGTTTTCTCTTTTTCAAGCTGCGTTGGAGGCAGGGTTCATCACTGAGGTTTATCGGGAGAACAGCGCAGGGTAGAGCGACACTTTTCCTCCTGAAAAGATTCAGTCAGTGCATCGTTATCGCCGCGGCCTTGGCTTCCCCATCGCCGCGCTGTGACACTGTGGAGGCGGCCGAAACATGACGGGCCGCTTCCTCTAAATAAAGTCAGGTATATAAAACTCTGTGGCTCCGTGAAGCCAGGCTTTTCCTCTCAAAGAGGAGCAGCCAATCGAGAGGGGGAGACAACGCTCCTCATCGGGTGCCTTGAAAACCTTTATTTTGTTTTGTTTTTACTTTTAAGAAATTGATCTAAAAAGCGGATGCACTGGCTAGTGTTGAGAACTTGAGATTGAATGGTGCTACTTGATTTAGGCCCTTGTTCGTCGTCGTCGTCGTGCCCATCAAGTTTTACAAGAAAGTTCTTTTATTGCACATCTAGAGTTTTATATAGATGTCTTCTTGGATATGTGTCCTTAAAGCTTCCAAATATTGTGTGTGAGGAGATTGTGAGAAACGACGCAGCTTGTTTACAAAGGGGACAGGTTCTCAACGTTTAAACCAGGATTTATTTGGGACCAGGGGATTTAGCAGTCTTGGGGGAATTTAGCCATTTGCACAGATTTCTAGATTCTACTTTTGCTGCTAGTTTTGTGTAATTTATTAAGCATTTTTGACAAATATTTATTTTTGTAAGCCTCAAAGTGATTCTTTGAAAGTTTCAGAAACTTGACCAAAAGACAGTACAAAAAACACTGGCACTTGAATGTTGAATGTCACCTGTATGCGTGAAATTTATATATTTCGGGTAGTGTGAGCTTTTAATGTTTAAGATACATTGGACTCAGTAAATAATATCCACAGCTGTTTTCAGGGCCTCCTCAGGGCCGCTCATCTTATCTATATATATTAATTGGTCAACAAAATTTGAAATGGAATTGAACCAACATGCCAAGGTTTGGAAATAAAGCTGTCAGAGCATCAAAATCTCCTGAAGCATATCAGTGCTGACTCTCCAATCGTGTGATCTTATCTCTAATTTGACCTGATGATTTTCTCCAGTGAATGTCTGGCACATGGCAATCCTTAAAGAAACAAACATGTGGTTTATTCTCATTGTTGTATTTTGCATATATGACGCTTCTGGATTTTTTTTTTTTCTGTGTGCACGTGGAGAACGTCGTTGTTTATCCTGCGTGAAAAACCTTCGAGACGTTCTCCACGTTCCCTCGGAGAACCCCGGAGCTGTTTAGACGTAGACTTTGCTTTCTGTATTAGCTTAGAAGCTACTTGCACTGCATGGGAAATACTCAGCTGTGCAAACAAATTGTTTGATTTTACCAAAATAAAATGTTGAATGCAAAAAAAGGTTCTCCTGAAAACTCCAGCATGTTTCCACTGTTTCCTAGAATCTGTAGCAGCAGCTGGTTTAGGACGGGCTTCATTTCCTTTGGACTCAATATAAAGTTTTCATTTGTAAATTCAGCTGTGTGCTTCGTGTTTTGTCAAACCAGGGTTAGAGGTGGTAGGATTTATTCACTTTGTCACTATTGACAATGACCCGAAAAAAGGGGTTGAATCTTAGACAAAGGAGTCAAAACATTATTGGGATTTCTTTATTTACCTGCTTATAAAGATGTACAATTAGCAAAACTATTTTAGGTGAAATTAAGTCATAAGAAATATTTTTACAGACTTCAGACAAAGACTACATTTTAAGAAACGAGAATAATTAAAAATGTGTGGATTTTTTTTCTTCAAACCAGGGTTAGAGTTTGTAGAATGTATTCACTTTCACAAAGGAGTTTAATCTTAGAAAATGAAGTCAAAACCTAACTGGGATTTCTTAGTTTACTTGCTTATAAATATGTACAATTAGCGAGAGCATTTAACCTGTTAACCCCTGAGCCTGTTTTTCAGGTCTCAGGCTCGAAAATGACATTCCCAGAACAAATGACTAACTTCACTTCTAAAAGGGGTAAATGAATAATCTTTTTTCTCAAAGCAATGATAAACCTGTGAGTTGGATGTAGAAAAGTCAGAATCAAATGGCGCGTTCACACCGCAGTACTTTCCCCACTTTAGTTCCGATATAGGCTGCGTTTCACTTCTCTTATTTTTCATTTCCTCGCTCCTCGGTCTCGGTTTCACCGGAAGTTGATTTGTCTGCGCCATCTTGAGTAGCGTCCCAATGGGCTTATTTTTGCCGGAGGACCGAGGAGCGAGGAGCGAGGAGCGATAATGGAGGAGCTATAATCGAGGAACCACCAGACCATCCTTCGATGAAATCCTCAGGCGCTCGCCCCGCCCCCTTACTGTGTATCGCTCACTGATTGGACGATGCAGCGCATCTACTGATCTGATGCTTCTTGACATGAGAGCAGAGTTTCCCAGCGGAGTGAGAAACACATGAAACTCACGGGACTCACTCCTCAGTTTATACTGTGTTTTGTTTCAATGAATGCATCATTCAGTTACAAATATGTGATATATCTGAACAACAAAGTGGTCAAAATCATTTTATTCATTTATTGGAAACATTTTCATGATCGCTTTTTCGTTTTACATTTTCATTTATTGTCATTTCCATTCAGTCAGTCATTAAGTGCTATTTAACATGTTAATTTGCTACATATCCACACAAACAAACAAAGTGTGCAATCCAATGAATGTTAATCTAACTGGGTTTTGATAGATAACATATCTCTTTTTCTTCTCTCAATTATTTTATTTCTATTGTGCACTCTAATCAATATTAATCTAACTATTGTTCGTTTATACATTTTAAGAATGGCGTTTATCTTTTTTAAGAATGAGTTCTTATTTGATTTTATTTATTTGGGTCTACAACAGATGATACAAATGTTTGTGTCATTAAATGTGTACTAACAGAGGCGGGGGTGTTTGTGAAAATAACGGGGACAGAGCTGTTGTCAGACGATCAGCTGTGCAGCGTCATCACAAACGGACGTCGCTTCACGTGACGCTCCGGAGGAAAGGACGTCCCATTGCTCTTAAAACTCATTTCCCTGCTTCTCGTGGTTTCCTTGCGTCTCTCCATGCTTCCCTGGTGGGAGGGACTAGTCGCAGGGAAACGACGCAAGAGAGGGACGCAAGGAATCCATTTAACCGAAGTGAAACGCAGCCTTAGTTCCGAAATGTCGCATTCACACCAAAAAGAGCCGGAACTAAAATGAGTTAATCAGAACCTTTTTTACCCCCTTGTTCGTCCTGCTAGAGAGCAGGTACTTTCGTGGGAGAAAAAGGTTCCTATGTCTGATCGGCTGGGCGGAATGCAAACCACGCCCCGTAAAACTCCCAAAAAGTTTTGTGAAGCCGCCATTTTATTATCCTCGCATTAGCATTATTAGCAATAGCATTAGCCCACCGCAGAAACGCAGAGAGACTAACTTATGGCAACACGATAAAACATGGGAGCTGTGGAGATGAGGAGGTGTCGGCGTTCTGGCGATTTACTCCGAAGGCTTCAGTAGAAGCTGCTGGGAGTCCCAGTTCCGGTGTGAACGCGATCTGAACTTAGTTCATGAGAACTAAAGAGTTCTCATGAACTAAGTTCTGATGAACCTTTGTGGGAAAGTACTGTGGTGTGAAAGCGCCTCATATAGATGTTAGATATGACGTGTTTGACGTATGACGTTAAAAAAAGCAGTTTTTAGTAGCGGAGCTCAAAACGGCTCCTTTCCCTCTGAATTCCTGCCCTTATGTCTCGCAAAACATATCAAATCCTGCATTAACTTTTTAATTGTAGTTTTCAGCAAGGTTAAGAATAAATGTAGTAAAAAAAGACCCTGCAAGTTGCTCTTTAATGACCCGAAAGAAAGGAGTTGAATCTTAGAAAATGAAGTCAAAGCCTAACTGGGATTTATTCGTTTACCTGCTTTTAAATATGTACAATTAGCGAGAGCATTTAACCTGTTAAGCCCGAGAGGACCGGCCGGGTCTGGCGGGTAGTTTTTTCACGAAACTGTGTCTCAGGCAGAGGTGGGGACTCGAGTCACATGACTTGACTCGAGTCAGACTCGAGTCGCATATTTTTGGACTTGAGACTTGCTTGACTAACATTGATAAAAGACTTGACTTGACTTTGACTTGGTATTCATGACTTGAGACTTTTAAGCTTGAGACGGATGACTTGAAAGGACTTGACTGTTTAAAATTAAATATTTGCGTTTGTTTTTGTAGTGAGATATTACGTTTAGTTTTTCGAAAACGTGATTGGGTGATTATAGCGCCGTGCGCGCAAACCTGGCAACCCACTAGACGGCAGGAGCGTCAGTTAACATGGCAGCTAGCGTTACTCCACAAATAGTGAAGTTTGGATTCAAGGATTATGTTGTCGATGACGCTAATAAGAAGAGAACAGCGGTATGCAGGGTCTGCAACATAAAGATCAGTGACACAACCACCACAACATCCAACTTCATTCGTCACTACAAAAAAACCCACAGAGAAAGGTGCGTGAATGTGTTGTGTTAGCTAGGAAGCTAACGTTAAGTTTAAGCTACGTTAGACTTGGTTTCAAATCGATTAAGCATTGCAAAGAGAAGACAAAACGGTAAATGAACATTAGAACCTCCAAGGGATTCATTTTGACTAACCCTGATACTGACGGGCTGTCAGGAGAGAGAGAGAGGGAAAGAGATGCCTCGTTTATTTCCCCTGTGTTATTATCAGAAGTTACTGTAAACTTTTGTAGTTCATCTACTTTTAGTAGTTTGTTTAAATGTTTTAATTATGTTGTTTTTGTTTGTAGAAGTGCATCATTCCTTGATTTATTGTAAAAATGAATCTGAACTTTTTGATCTGTTATGATGATAAACTGAAGCCATTTCTAAATTAACCCAATTAAGTGAGTTTTAAATCGTCCTACTTAGTTTATAAGGAAATTATGAAGAGGAACAAATTAAATGATTTGAAAATGATATCTCTGTAGGTGCTGACGCTGTTGGCGGTTCTAGTGTTAACAGACATTTAAATTAAATATGTGTAATGGCAAATGCCATATACGATTTTCTTACCTGGAATTCTGCCTTTTTTAACAGACTGATTGATTGAGTCCTAGTTGTCTGCAGTTCTAGGGTTAATATGAATCTGATATGATTGTCATCGGTCTAAATTAGATTTCAAATGATTAACTGTGTATGTAATGAAGATCATAGTGTGGGTTAAATCCATTTTCATAACCACTGTCTTTTAACTGATTTAAATGCGGAAACTGGGCTTATTCATCAACATTTCGTATGACTTGACTTGACTTGACCTGAGCAATGACTTGACTTGACTTGACCTGAGCAATGACTTGACTTGACTTGCTTGACTCTCACCACAGTGACTTGGGACTTGCTTGATACTTGTAGGTCAAGACTTGAGACTTGCTCATGACTTGCACATGTAGGACTTACTCCCACCTCTGGTCTCAGGGCTTCTTAATATTTAAAAACCTATGAATGTGTCATACTCACTTAACGGTTAGAAACTCAGCTAACTGAAGATATGAACCATTTTCACCGAAACAAAGCACAAGTCTCACAAGAAGCGTCTAAATTAGCCCTGAGCGAAAAAATGCTAACGCACTTAGCACAGAACTCACGGTATAAATACCCTTATTACTTATCGTAACTGCACATCCAATCCAGCGATTAGCAACTGAGATTCCACAGATTCCAGAAATATCAGTATCATCTCTGAGCGATCAGAACTCGCGGCAGGGGAAGCAAACACAGACATCACAACACGTAGCTTCACGGAGCATTCACGGGAGATCGTCTCGCCTTAGCTGTTATTCTGATCAAAAGTCGTGTTCAATGGCATTAAACGATAAAAACGCTGCTGAGGGTTAATCCATAGGTTAATCCAATGTGTCTGTCACTTTGAAATTTACATTTTGATGAGGCCCCCTCCGCCAGGTGAGGCTCCCTCCGCCAGGTGAGGCCCCACGCAGTCTGCGTGATCGGCCTGTAGGGAGGGGCGGCCCTGCCCTAACGTGTAAACGTATACACACATTTGTACCAGTGCTTTTCACAAGTAGACTCTTGCAGGCCAGAGGAGCTGGAGTGAGTCAACAACAACAACAACAACAACACAAAAGACATATCTGAAGTGATCAGGACGAACAGAAAGAGGAAAGGAAAAGAGAGATGAGGAGACCAGGAGGGTCAGAGCAGGAGGAAGAGGAGGAGATGAAGAGACCAGGAGGGTCAGAGCAGGAGGAAGAGGAGGAGATGAAGAGACCAGGAGGGTCAGAGCAGGAGGAAGAGGAGGAGATGAAGAGACCAGGAGGGTCAGAGCAGGAGGAAGAGGAGGAGATGAAGAGACCGGGCCCTTTCTCATGTCATCAAATGTCCCTCCTCGACTCCTCGACTCCTCGGTCCTCCGGTAGTGACCCGGAAATGAATTTTAGCGCGCCATGTTGAAGGACATCTCATTTCTCGAAATGCACTTCGAGGACCGAGCATCGAGCGTCGAGGAGGCTCTCTGGAGGAGCTATAACCGAGGACACACTGATGGGTCCTCCACGGTCCTCCACGGCTCCTTCGTGGATGCATTTCCGGGAACAGTGATGTTTCAAAGAGTCGAGACGCACGGCCGGCCAATGACAGCTCTGCATGCATCCCCTGGATATTATTTTATTAACTGCTTTCATCGCGACGCGATGTTTACAGTGAGAACAGCTGTGAGGTCCGTGCAGAAAGCAGAGCAGTGTGTATAATATATATCACTCAGTATAGCAGGCCTACTCTCTTTATTTGCTTTAGTTTAGTAGATATCTACAAACAAAGTCGATATTTTTCTAAAACCATTTAGTGCTTCACATAATAAAATACACAACGGCTGTAGCCTGATTATGCTTTAGGAGCTGTAGGTGTGTGTGGTGTAGGTGTGTGTGGTGCAGTGTGTGCGTAGATGCAGCGGACAGACAGGTCTCAGTTGGTTTGGTGTCCTCTGCTTACTTTTAATACTTGTAAATAAAACTTTTGGCCCGTCATTTATTTCCCTCATTGTAGCGACCAGAGAGGGGGGGGGGGATATATCCAGTCTCTGATAGTGTTACGTTATATAGAGTGCTCTGTTTGATTCTGAAATTGTATATATTTATATAATATATACGTGTGTGTGGTGTGTGTGTGTGTGTGTGTGTGTGTGTGTGTGTGTGTGTGTGTGTGTGTGTGTGTGTGTGTGTGTGTGTGTGTGTGTGTGTGTGTGTATGTCCGCATCTGTAGCCTGTTATTGTCTCATTATACCGCACTGTGAATGAATTAAAAGTAAATATATAAGTCGTCATGAACACATCTGTCCATCAGACAGAGTGCTGCTGTGCCTCCTGTCATCATTAATGGACGTCTCTTTAAAATGACCGCTCAGAGGAGAGGAGTTCTCATTTCTCTAACCACCTGCTGCTTCCCCTCCTCTCTCCTCGGTTCCCCTCCTCGGCTCCTCCGCTCGCATCTCCTGTGGGCGGGACTAAGTCTTGAGGATAGGAGTCGAGGAGGGGAGTCGAGGAGGGACATTTGATGACATGAGAAAGGGCCCAGGAGGTCAGAGCAGGAGGAAGAGGAGGAGATGAAGACATTAGTGAAGAAGGAAAATGTATGTGAGGAATAAAGCTGAAGTGTCAGAAAGAGGGCCAGAGGCAGGGATCAGGAGGCAGATGAGACTCCAGCTGGACCACATGGTATGTTCTTATTCTCCTCACATATTCCTTTACAGCAGCACAATCTAGCAGCTCTTAGTATTGACACATATATTGAAATGTGTTGCTGCACAGGTCACCTTTAGCTCTCTGAAGAGATGGGTGATGTCATTTGTGTACTTAAGTATAACTAAGTACTTTGACTGTACTCACAGTAAACAGAGTTCTAGGGTATCACGAGTACTTCCTGCTGTTTTATACGATATGTTAGTTTGTTTGTCTAAGTGAACACCTTGTTTCTCTGTGCATTAAAAACACTTGTGTTAGGGCATGATTTAACAATAAATAGGTTATATATATATATACAAAATACCACGTACTGTCCGCCCCCCCTTTGCCACCCCATGTAAAATGTTCTAGAACCGCCACTGTTTAGCAGCCAGGTATATATTGCACAGTTTTTAACGGCATTATATATATATACAGGGTTGGGTGAAGTGTTTTGCCCAAAATACCAAAATGCCTCATCTGCACTTTTCCCCCTACAAATGAATTTTAATCAATACTTTTAGATGTAAATGGTTTATTGTATCATTACTATGGGTCTCTGAAACAATCAGACTGTTATCAGACTGTTTTCAGACTTTTAGCAGACCTTTAGCACTCTTTTCCCCGCTGAAACGACTTTAAACCATCAGTGTCACTATTGTGGGGATGTAGGAATGTACCTGTGCCTGGTGTGGAGCCTCCCCGCACTTTAAATCAATTGATTTGCTTTTATTGATCGTATTTTCTACTGTGAATGCACTGTGCTCATGTTGGGTGATGCGCTCCCTGGAGCCCTCCTGTGGGGAAACTTGGAACTGCACTTAAATCACTTGGTGCTTTTTAAGCCATTTAAAATAGTTTTTCACTTTTAAAATACTTTCTGCCCTAGAAATTATTTTTAATCAGTATTACCATTATTTAGGGCTGCATGAACACGTATTTGAGCATCCCTGCACACTTTCCTCTATTTAAAACACTTTTCAGTGAGGTGCTGCAGCCTGCTTCTCTCCTGTTTCTCTGCCCCTATTGAAAACACTTTTCCTCCTTCCAACTTGCTAGAGGTGAATTCTCTATTTCAGCCCTGATTTTGGCACATCTTGTAAATTAGTTAAATGTAGCTTTGTGTTTTTTATTTAAAGGTAGGGTAGGTAAGTTTGAGAAACCGGCTCGAGATACACTTGTTGTTATATTCCATGGAATGCTCTTAACATCCTGATAGCAATGAATATCTGAAGTGCTTTGACAAAAAATCCATTAAAAATATCATCTGTGGAAGCCGTGGTACTGTAAAAAGCACGACCAATCATCTGAGCCGGCCCGGCTAAAATAACTGGATGGCCTACCTGCCTGTCAGCCTTCCATCTGTGCACAAACTTATCTCGTGCCCTCATTGGTCATGTGCGCGTTCGTGTGTGTTGGAGGAGGGGCTCTGTAAAGAAGGGAGATTTTTTCCGGTTGTGTATTTTCAAATTCTAGCGATCTCGAGCCGGTTTCTCAAACTTACCTACCCTACCTTTAAGTCGCTGTTCATTGTTTTCTATTTCAAGCAGATTTAATGATATCCTATGGACGCTGATGTGTGGATGTTGTGTCGTCTTTGATAACTTTGTTGAGCTTGTTTTTAGCTGCATGTCTTTTTCTATATTACTGAACATAGTGTGTGCTGGTTCAGCTGGTGAGGCTGGTTATGAAACAGAGGGAGGAGGTGCAGACAGGTGAGGGAAGGTGAACGTATGAAGTCAGACTGCCAGACGCCATTTTACAGCTCGACACGAGGAGGAGAACAACAGGGTGAGTGTTAACACCAGGATCTGCTTTCTAACACATTCATTATTTACTCTGTTTTACTGGATGTCAGAAAATAACTTCTTGGTTAAAAATCTGCGTCCTAGAGTCCATGAGACTTCTTTAAGTGTTGTACACTGTTATTATTTCCTGTTTTCTGATCCGTCAGAGTTACATAACATGTGGAGAGCGGCCTGAAGTCTGACTGATTTCATGTAGTTTAACTGTGGTGTGTGTGTGTGTGTGTGTGGTGTGTGTGTGTGTGTGGTGTGTGTGTGTGTGTGTGTGTGTGTGTGTGTGTGTGTGTGTGTGTGTGTGTGTGTGTGTGTGTGTGTGTGTGTGTGTGTGTGTGTGTGTGTGTGTGTGTGTGTGTGTGTGTGTGTGTGTGTGTGTGTGTGTGTGTGTGTGTGTGTGTGTGTGTGTGTGTGCTCCTCCAGTCTTCAGTAATGAACCTGGACCCTCAGACACGAAGTAAGAGTCTCTCCTGTAACCTGACCTGAAGAGGATTCAGTTTGTTGGTATCTGATCATCTAAACTGTTTAATGAAACCCAGTAGAGTACATTAACAAAGTGTAATTGATCTCTTGCTTCTTGTCATCATCAGAGATAGTAAATAATCTACTCGTGAAATCATCCTCACTCTCTACTTGTTGGACTTTGTGTTAAATTAAGCAAATAAAACACAAATATGTAAAACGTTTCACACTCAAATGAATTTTAACAACAGGAACCCACAATCACGACTCAACAACTCTAAACATCTTTAATAAGGTGAACAGTCATAGATCAAAAGCTGCTCTTTAAATAAACTAATGATGTTTAAAACATGTGTTGTTTCCACAGACAGAGGGCAGAGTCTACGGTCTCCATGTGGTCTCTGAAGAGTGACCGGTCTAAAGAGTGGCTTCCTCTAAACTTCAGTGATGAACCTGGACCCTCAGACACAAAGTAAGAGTCTCTCCTGTAAACTTTTATTTTTTTATTTAACCTTTATTTAACCAGATAAAAACATTGAGATAAAATCTCATTTTCAATGCTGACCTGGCCAAGAAGGCAGCGACGATGAAAAAGCAGTCACTACATTGTGCACATTTAGGACAGTAAAAAAGTACACTACTTGTTACTGCAAGAGCAGCTGGTGGTGAGGACTTCAGACAACTTCAATTTAAAACATGATATAGAGACAAGTGCCCTCAGTTTAGGCGTGATTGAAGGTCATTCCAAGACCAAGGACCATAATAAGAAAGACTCCTTTTTCCAGCCTCAGTCCGCACAGCAGGACCTGGAACCGTATCCAGGCACTGGATCTGAGGTTGTAAGAGTCACAAACTGGGGCAAATCTGACACATATGTAGAGTGGAAGCTTACCTAAAATGGCTTTATACATTAATAAAAACCAGTGCTGCATCCTACGCATAGTAAGTGAGGACCATCCAGTTAGGCTATACAGTGTGCAATGATGAGTCCTATAGGGTGCATTTGATATATCGCAGTGCAGCATGGTAAAGTGGGTCAAGTTTGGCCAAAACAGTGGGACAGGCAAATCTATAAATGGTATCACCGTAGTCCAGCTGGGACAGGAATAAGCCAGAGACCAACCTTTTACGGGATGAAATTGAAAAACAACATTTAAATCTGAAAAGGAAGCCAAGAGTGAATTTCAATTTCTTTGTTAAAACTTCAATATGGTGTTTAAAGTTCAGATTACTGTCCAACCAAAAGCCCAGATATTTGTAGGTATCAACAAACTCAACAGAAACGCCATCAAGGGTGTCAATGGAGAGGCAAGAGGAGGACGCTGACTTGGGAGCAAAAAGCATTGCTTTGGTTTTCTTACTGTTCAATAGCAGTTTAGAATCAAGAAGCGCATGCTGCAGCGTGATAAATCTGATTTTAAATTGGAAACGGCCATATCCAGAGAAGGAGCACACGAGTATACAATAGTGTCATCAGCATACATATGATAGGTAGAAAATTGCATCTGATTACAAATATTGTTTACATATAATAAAAAGAGCAAGGGCCCCAAATAGAGCCCTGTGGAACTCCCTTCTCCAAGGTGACAGGGTCAGAGACAGTACTACCCAACCTGACGCATTGAGTACGGTCGGTTAGATAACTCTGAAACCAGCAAATGGCATTGTGACCGAAACGAGACACCAACATAACATTAGACATAATGTGGTGATCTACAGTGTCAAATGCTTTGGCTAGGTCAATAAACAATGCAACACAAACTGATTTCTTATCCAAAGCAGCCTTAATATCGTCTAAGACTTTCAGACTGGCAGTCACAGTACTGTGCTTTGATCTGAATCCAGATTGCATAGGGTTAAGGATGTTGTGTGAATTTAAAAAAAGTTTTAGCTGAGTAGAAACAAGGGACTCAAGAATCTTTGATAACACAGAAAGATTTGAGATAGGACGATAGTTATTCAACTCCGTGGGATCACCAGCTTTCAAGAGGGGCGATACCAGAGCTTGCTTCCACACAGCTGGCAGTGTGTGAGTGGACAGGGAGAGATTAAAAATATCAGTTACTGGTTGTGCTATCATCTGAGCTGCAATTTTTAAAAAGAACGGGTCAAGGCCGTCAGGCCCGGCAGACTTTTTAGGATCAATCGAGTGCAAACCCTGTAAGACTTCAGAGACCGAGAAATAAGCGAAATCAAAAACAGGGGAGTTCAACTCTTGACTATGGCTGTGAGTACGACCATTTAGAGAGTCATGACTTTGCTCATCAAAAATGTGACCAGCCTTTTTGAAGTGAGCATTAAAGGCATTAGACATACCATCTGAATCTGAAATAAAAGAATCACTGACCTTCAGTTTTTGTGGGAAACTAGAAACCTTCTTGTTCTGAAGTGATTTAATTGTTTTCCAGAATTAGAATGGTCATTAAAACAATCAGTGGTTAAGCTCAGATAGTAATCAGCTTTAGCTTTTTTAATAAGGGCAGAACATTTATTTCTGAGGACACGAAAAAGAAGCCAGTCATCACTAGTGTTAGACTTTCTAGCTAAGGACCATTGCTTATTTCGATCATGAATGAGATCAGATAGTTCTCTAGTAAACCATGGAGTGTTCCTATTCTTAACTCTGAATTTTCTAAGGGGGGCATGTCTATTAATAATCGATAAAAAGTGATCAATAAAAAATTGGACGGCAACATCAACAGATGGAATTAACGCTGTGAAGTGCCATTTAACCTCCGCCAGATCGTGTAGGAAAGCCTGCTCAGAGAAGTGTTTGAAGCAGCGCCTGAGCACAATAAGGCCCTTGGCTTTGGGCAACTTAGTGCTCCTAACGCAAGCGATAGTGCAATGGTCACTGATATCATTAGGAAAAACACCAACAGACACATACTTATGAGCTGCATTTGTTAGAATGACATCTATAAGGGTATCGTTATTGGGTTTGGCAGGGTTTATTCTAGTGGGACTATCAATAAGCTGAGTTAAGTTCAAAGAATCACAAACCTGCTTAAACTGTGAAGATTTATCACTTAACCAGTCCCAATTTAAATCACCCAATAAAATGATTTCAGAAGAAAACTTAGACAACAATTCAGTAAGGCTAGTAGTTGCATCCATGATGGCCGATGGAGGCCTATAACAGCCAATAACAGTGAGAGGAGCATTTGCTATAGTTATTTGGACTGCTAGCAACTCAAATTGCCTTGGAATTGAAATTGAGTGAAGGACAGAGCACTGTAGTTTCTCAGCAGTGTATATTGCAACACCACCAGCTCTGCCCTTACGATCCTCTGAATACATTATATCCATCAATGAATAACAGTGTCAGTGACAGAGGTTTTAACCAGGTTTCAGAAACTACAACAATATCAGGCTTAGCAACTAAAAACCAGGTCTTGAAAACATCTAATTTGGGCACTAGGCTTCTAGCATTAACATGCAGAAAACCCAATCCTTGCCTACAGCTAAACTCATTCGGAGTTGGCAAATGATGCAAGGAAGCAGAGAAACACTCAGGACCAGGGTTAATGTTAACGTTACCAGAGAGTAATAGCAGTAACAATATTAACAGTCTGGAGATGATTTTTTCACATGGCTCTGGACGCGTCACTCCTCAGAGGGGGGGCTGCTCCGATCCTTCGATATTAGCGAGTCCAGAGTCAAAAGGGCATACGGGAGCGCATTTCGTGCCATGAAACGTCAGCTTTTGGTAAAAACTATCCGATGGAGTCAGCGCTCCAGAGGTTCCACCATCCGAATGTCCGAAGTGAACAGAGGCATCGCTGGGAGGCAATCCGTCAGTTTTGCCGACATGCGGGCTGACAATTAATCCCAGGAAAAAAGCGAACACAAGGGTAGCTTTAGGCAACATTGTGCTGCAACACACCCAATTCAGGATCCGCAGCTCAGGTCCCAGCAGCTCAGGTCGATCAGCAGCTCAGGTCGACCAGCCCCCGACAGCACGGCAGGACAGACAGCAATCCACAGTCCGAAAGAGCGACAGCTCAGGCAGAGAGCAAACAATCCAGTCACAGCGAGGCACCGGCACAAAACGACGCAAAACAGCCCAAAAACTTTTAAAAGCTTTTAAAACGTTTTTAAAAGCGCAGCAGACCAATTTAAAAACGGGTCTAAAAAGCTAAATAATTTAAATGTCAGTATGCACAAGAGGTAGTTAATGCCAAAAAAACTACGAGAATGAGACTAACAGAGACAGAAACAAATCAACGTGCTGCCATCTTGGAACACACACCTGGGTGCAATCAACCTCAATTCGAGGTTCTGAAAGCTTCTGAAACTGACCTGAAGAGGATCCAGTTTTGATGTAATCTAATATACAGGGTTCGTACGGGTGCTAGAAATCCTTGAAAATGCTTGAAATTGTACGAGGTGTTTTCAAGGTTTGAAAAGTGCTTGAATTTGGGATAAAGTGCTTGAAATTGTAAATGCTTTACTTCGATTTTTAGATTAAAAAAATAAAGAAGTCGGAGCGCGCTTAATTGCTTCGCTTTTACATAAAACAGCTCCGCTCCGGCCTTCCCGCGTTATGCAAGTGTTTTTGTTACGAGTGAGTAGTAGTACAAATCCTGTTTCAATCACATTAGTATGCATAAAAAGTGACAGGTCACATCCCCACTACTTATGCTAATGAGCCCCTTTGTTCGAGGTGTTATCGCGTGTAGGTGTGATATCACAGATAGGTGTGATATCCTTTGATGTGAGGGGTGAGGTGTCGTAACATGTAGGTGTGATATTCCCTATTGTAGTAGATCCTTTGTTGTCTAATCTAATTAGCCTTTGATGTCTGACCCTTTGATGTCTATCCTTTGATGTGAGGGGTGAGGTGTTGTAACATGTAGGTGTGATATTCCCCCTTGTAGTAGATCCTTTGTTGTCTAATCTAATTAGCCTTTGATGTCTGCCCCTTTGTTGTCTAATCTAATTAGCCCTTTGATGTCTATCCTTTGATGTGAGGGGTGAGGTGTTGTGACATGTAGGTGTGATATTCCCCCTTGTAGTAGATCCTTTGTTGTCTATCCTTTGATGTGAGGGGTGAGGTGTTGTAACATGTAGGTGTGATATTCCCCATTGTAGTAGATCCTTTGTTGTCTAATCTAATTAGCCTTTGATGTCTGCCCTTTGTTGTCTAATCTAATTACCCTTTGATGTCTATCCTTTGATGTGAGGGGTGAGGTGTTGTGACATGTAGGTGTGATATTCCCCCTTGTAGTAGATCCTTTGTTGTCTAATCTAATTAGCCTTTGATGTATGTCCTTTGATCAGTGTTTGTAACTAGTATTAAGACAGTCTCTTTGAAGTTGTGTGAGACTGTCTCGCACCCCGTCCTCCTCCCACCCCGTCCCCCTCTCACCTCTTCTGTCACCCCCCTTCCTTTTGCTGTGATGTCAGAAGATAGAGGTGGGGGTGGAGTTAGGTAAAAAAGAAATCCGTGCAAACTAGATAAAAAGCCAGTCATTTCCACTCACCAAGTCACCTAAACTAAAACGAAAATGGCAAAGAGACGCATCGATATGGGTTTAATCAGCGAGACGCCTGTGACAACTTACCGCCATCCGTCGGGAGCTCCAGTCAGGAAACGGATGCAGTATCTTCTTCACCCTCTGAATTTTCCTCCCCCGTCCCTCTTCCTTCAGTCATCACAACAACAATCAAGTCAGATCTTTGAAATTAAACACCTCTTCCCAAAGCGTGACTTCCCTATTGAGGGAGTGGGGCAGTAGGGCCTAACCCGATTGGCCAAATATACTAACATGCAGAACGTATGGTATGTTTGAAAAAAAGACTAACCATCTATCCAGTTCAAGCTGTCTTTAAGATGTGACATTGCGCTCTGACTTTTTCCCTGTAAAATCGTGACAAACTATTACTTATTCTTAAATTTGACCTCTTGCTGCTTGGTTGAAAATGATAGATGAAAAATTACTTTTTAAAAAGAGTCAAACAGCGAGGGACATTATACGGGTGAAAGAAACTCTCATTTCTACAGATTTCTCCCCCACTCAACGCAATAAGTCCCACCCCAATCAGCAAATCATCCAAAACTAAGGACCCCACTAAGACGACCGTTGAAAACTAGCCATGGATCTGAGAAAAACCAAGTCTGATGTAGCCTACCCTTATTATCACCAGGATAACGGATATGGGCTTAATGACTGGATGTTACAAAGTAAGGGAGAGGATGTTCCCGAAGAAGAGCTTTCCTCTATATCATATCCATGTAAGGTCTTTAGGACAAAAGAGGACTATGATAAAATGACATATGAAGAATATCTTTCTTTAAAAGATGGTATTATAGATAACCTTTATAGAAACAATATATCTCATACAACTCGCCAAGATCGCAAACGACAATTAGCTGAAAAGAAAAGCAAAAGTAAAGAAAACCGAAGAAAAAGAAAAAGCTAAATGAAAAGGAGAAGAAAAATGAAAAGCAAACGCAGAATGCGAATGAAAAGAAAAGGGACAATAGGACGGAAAAAGACAAAAAGAAGGAAGGTGAAAAGAAAAAGGAACAAAGTGAAGAAATTTCAACTAACTATAGAGGATGCTGATAGTGTTGTAGAGCCATTACCGGATCATAATAATCTTATAGATCATCTACCGCTAACCGACTGCTGCGAATGTGTTGAACAAATACCAAAAGCAATGGCAGAGCTTTGCTTCAATAATGAGAGAAAAAGCACGATACTGTGGAATTGCCCAAATTGGCGACAGTGCCAGAACATGTATTAAAAGACTGTTGGAGGATCTCTATTCTAGTATCGGTTGTCATTACAGCGAAGGATATGCCAAAACGTGTGATGACATAGACAAAGCTTTTGAAGACAATTATATGGTACACGTCCTTACAGCTAAACAAATCCTATGCCAGGTATTCAACAGACCACAAGAAGCACAAGAAGCCCCAGAAAGGATTACATTCAGAGCTAATAATGGTGAAACCGAAGAAGAAGCAAAGCAGATTATAATCGTTGCGGGTGAAAGGATAGAGAATTTGCAAGTGATGTTAATGCACTTATCTGATATAAAAAATGCATTCGTTTACTTCCAAGAGACCCCTAAACATCTACTTGGGCAATGTGAATTGAACGATAAACCGATCACTGTAAATGAACGTGGAGAGAAGCATCAGTGCAAATCGTTAAGTCTATTACCTTGTATGCACTACGACATTAACTTGGTCAAATGTAATATGTCTTTCTGAAAATGTGGCGATGGTGTGTTTTTCAATTAAGCAACCATAACAAATGAAAATGTGTTTTTTATTTTTGCTTCATATATAGTAATAGTATTAACTCCTTTGACTAGACTGTACTAAAATAAGACGTTTCACTGTTAAATAAAAATGGAAGTAGAAAATCGAGATAATGATGAGGTTCGTTATGTATCCAGTAACTATGAACAGCAGTTGAAAATGTTATTTAGATAGATAGATAGAGATAGTCGTACTTTATTGATCCCAAATTGGGAAATTGTTTTTGTTACAGCAGCATAAAAGGCATTTTACAATAAAACAAAAATATACAAATAGAAATAAAATAAAATAAAATATAAAATATACATGTCAAAATACAAAATAGAAAATATACAAACAGATATTATATATATATATATATATATATACAATATATATATATTCAAATATATGGAATTATGGAGTATTAAATATGAAACAGATTATGTGTGAGTAAAATGTACAAGGTGGTTTTATTTCAAGAGAAACTATGGAGCAGAGAGTTCTCTTCCAGCCAGAGGTGATTTATTGTACAGTATTATTGCAGTGGGCAGGAATGTTTTCCAGTATCTGTCCTTGTGACAGGGGAGCTGCAGCAGTCTGTTGGAGAAGGAGCTCCGTTGACTGTCCAGCTGCAGGTGGAGAGGATGGGTGGGGTTATCCATGATGGACAACAGCCTGTTCAGTGTCCTCCTCTCCACCACAGCTTCAAAGGGTTCCAGCTTGATGCCGATGACTGACCCAGCTTTCCTGATCAGTTTATTGATCCTGCTGGTGTCACCGGCTCTGATGCTGCCCCCCCAGCAGACCGCAGCAAAGAAGAGTGCACTAGCCACAACAGACTGATAGAAGATCTCCAGCATCTTACTGCATACGTGAAGGATCTCAGCTTCCTCAGAAAATAGAGTCGGCTCATCCCTTCTTGTACACAGCGTCAGTGTTGATCCTCCAGTTCAGCCCATTGTCTAAGTGCACTCCCAGGTACTTGTAGACCTCCACAACTGCCACATCCTCTCCCAGAATGCACAGGGGCAGAGGAGGAGATGTCCTCTTCCTCCTGAAATCAATGACCATCTCTCTGGTCTTGGCCACATTCAAAAGCAGATGATTTCTTCCAGTCCACTCAACAAAATCACCCACCAGCGCTCTGTACTCCTCCTCCCGTCCATCCCTTATACACCCTACCACTGCAGAGTCATCCGAAAACTTCTGCAGGTGGCATGACTCTGAGTTGTATAGAAAGTCAGAGGTGTATAAGGTGAACAGGAAAGGAGACAGCACAGTCCCCTGTGGGGCTCCAATACTACCAACCACCACATCAGACAGCACACTGCCCAGCCGGACGTACTGTGGTCTGTCCGTGAGGTAGTTGGTAATCCAGGAGATGGTGGACGAGTTTACCCTCATAGCCTGCAGCTTGTCACTCAGTAGCCGAGGCTGGATCGTGTTAAATGCACTGGAGAAATCAAAAAAGGTGATTCTCACAGTGCAACCCGATCCATTCAGGTATGAGTGAGCACGCTGCAGCAGGTAAATAATGGCATCGTCCACCCCCAGGTGAGGCTGGTAGGCAAATTGCAGAGGGTCAAGGAATGATCTCACCTGCGGTCTGAGATGGGCCAAGACCAGTCTCTCAAGCACCTTCATCACATGAGATGTGAGTGCTACAGGGCGATAGTCATTGAGCCCAGAAGGAGTTGTCTTTTTAGGGACCGGAACAACGCAGGATGTCTTCCACAGCACCGGGATGGTCTCCAGGTGCAGGCTCAGGTTGAATATATACTGGAGAACAGGAGCCAGCTGGCGTGCACAGGTCCTCAGGACCCTGGGGCTGATACCATCAGGGCCAGCAGCCTTGCCTTGGTGGAGTTTTTCCATCTGACTCTGGACCTGTCCTGTGCTCACAGTGAAGCGGGGGGGGGGGGCTTGATGGCAGGGGGGATAGAGGGGGGGGTCTGAGCAAGATGAGCAGAGGGGGGGGGGGGGTCAGCGGCAATGTGAGCAGAGGGGGGGTGCAGAAGCCAGGCTGGGTGGTGGAGGAGAGGTGAGAAGTGTAGGTGGTGAGCAGAGGGGGGATGTTGACGCCAGGCTGAGAGGAGGAGGTGAGGTGAGAAGTGGAGGTGGAGGAGACAGCAGCGGGCGGAGAGCTAAACCTATTGAAGAAGGTGTTCAGCTCGTTGGCCCTCTCCAGGGTGCCCACAGTCAGTCTGTCTCTCCCTTTGAAGCCAGTGATAGCCTTCATCCCAGCCCAGACATCCCTGCTATTGTTCTGCTGGAGCTTAGTCTCCAGCTTCTTCCTGTAAGAATCTCTGCCCCTCCTCAAATTGTCTCTCAGCTGATGCTGGATACTCTTCAGCATTGATTTGTCCCCAGACTTAAAAGCTCCTTTTTCTTATTTAAAAGAGTTTTCAGGTCACTAGTAATCCAGGGTTTATTGTTGGGGAAACAGTTGACAGTTTTAGCCGGTAATATTGTTTGTTCACAGAAGTTGATGTATTCTGTGATGCAGTCAGTCATATTATTGATGTCCTCTCCATGTGGCACACAAAGCACGTCCCAGTCAGTGGTCTCGAAGCAGTCCTGTAGAGCCTCATTAGCCCCTGGAGTCCATTTCCTCACAGTCCTGGTGGATACAGGCTGCCTCTGCACCAGAGGGACATATTTAGGAGCCAAAAAGACGAGGTTGTGGTCAGATCTGCCCAGGGGGGGGAGGGCAGTGGCACAATATGCATTCTTGGTATTTGCATATAGAAGATCCAGAGTATTATTTCCCCTGGTGGGGCATTTCACATACTGAGTGAATGTAGGCAGAGATTTGTCCAGTTTTGCACGGTTAAAATCCCCAGTTATTGTTATGAATGCATTTGGGTGAAGAGTTTGGAGTTTGGCCACAGAGGAGTGAATGACGTCACCAGCCACCTCCGCGTCCGCGTTCGGTGGAATATAGACAGCAACTACGATGACAGAATAAAGTTCTCTAGGTAGATAAAATGGACGTAATCCCACAGCTAGCAGTTCAATGTCCGGGCTACAGAAACGCTCCTTCACAGTAACATGTCCAGGATTACACCATCGTTCGTTCACATACAGTGCAATCCCTCCTCCTTTCTTTTTACCGCTCAGAATAACGTCCCTGTCCGCCCGAACACTCGTGAAGCCGGGGAGAGCCGTGTTATTATCCGGGATGAGCGAGTGCAACCAAGTCTCGGTAAAACACATGATGCTACACTCACGGTATTCCCACTGCGTCTTCGTCAGCACGCGGAGCTCGTCCATCTTATTCCCCAAAGACCTCACGTTCCCCATTATGATGGCCGGTACACAGGGTTTGTACCTCTTCTTCTTCATCCTCAGCTTGGCCCCAGCTCTGCAGCCCCGCTTGAGCCTCCGAAGCTCCTCCGGGATGTCATGCCTGGCTCCGGGCAGCAGCACGGGTCGGCACAGCGCAATCAGCTGCTCACGCGTGTAAACAATGCCATCACTCCTCTGAGCATGGCTCTCCGACACAAAAAGTGAAAAAAGTAGCAGAAGAATGACCAGAAAACGTTCGAAGTAAAACGTGGCCATAGTTCGCTGCAAAACAAAATAAATATCCAAAGAAAAAAGTACAACTAAGAGAATAAAAGTAAACAAAAAGACAAAGATCAATAAAACACCGGGAGCTGCATGCAACAGGCAGCCACCAGCACGGCGCCTTACGCAATGATATTTAACCCTTTAACTCTAATAGACAAATCTAAAATAGCCTCTAGCTTATCTATAAATTTGTGATTTTAACACTTATTCACTGACACAAGGCAGATTTTGGCTTTTTTCTCTTGCCAAAATACTTTTAGACACACTTTGAGGTATGCAAAACCTTAAAACTAGAAAATGAAATACATTGTCTGATTAGATTTTTTCTTAAAGACTGTTTCTCTAAAAGGCAAGTTTTGTGATTTTAACACTTATTTACTGACACAAGGCAGATTTTGACTTTTTTTCTCTTTTCTTGTGTTACCAAGATACTTTTAGATACACTTTGATGTATGCAACACTTAACAAAAGGGTATAATATGAAGTACTTTGTAAGGAATGGGGGTTTCTTTAATACCCCGTTTTTATTTTAAAAACACTTGTACAGTTAAATAATGTAGGTTTTCTCTGATATTTTAGTTATTTTCAGCTACCAAGATACTTTTTTGATACACTTTTATGTAGGAACATTTGGCAACTGGTAGAATGTCAATTATTTTGTAACAAAATGTATTTTCTTAAAGACTGTGACTCTAAAAGGGAAGTTTTATTTTTTCTCCGTTGTCTTTCACTTACTAGAGAAAGTTAAGTACTTTTTCTGAACAGATTTCTTTAAGACTGTGACTCTTAAAGGTAAGACAATCCAGTTTTATGGAAGTAACTTAAATTATTTTTTAAAGTTACAAACGGATGCTGGAAAAGATTTATTTAACAAGATTTTTTAAGCCTTGCTGAAGAAACAAATAATTCTTTTCCAGCATCCGTTTGTAACTTTTTAGGAATCTGACTATCTTTTAGAATTGCATCAAATGCTATAGCCACTTCTAAGATACGTTTTTTTAAATGTTTTTCTCTCATCCTGCTATATTCCTTCCAGGGACACACAAAACACTGAAACACAAAAGACTGAAATACTGAAACAGAAACACAAAACACTGAAACACTGAAACACAAAACACTGAAATACTGAAACACTGACACACAAAAACACAAAACACTGAAACACTGAAACACAAAACACTGAAATACTGAAACACTGAAAACACTGACACACAAAAACACAGAAGCACAAAACATTGAAACACTGAAACACTGACACACCGACACACAGAAACACCGAAAACTATTAAACAGCCTGCTATATACTATGACCCTTCTTTACTTATTTATAATATGGTTCAAATGGAGTAATTTGAGTTGTCTGATGCACTTGATACAATTTTACTTTTTTAAATACTGATGTGTTTATTCAAAACCATTTCAACACACAATGTCATGACTTTTTCAAGATCTTTTTGTCAAACTATACTATGACTTTCTCTCATTTTTAAATTTTTTTTTTAGAGATCCTATACTGACATTGCAGACAAACTATATAATATAATTCTTAACTACATACTATACTTGGACTTTTTTCAAGATACTTTTAACATACTATACTAGTACTTTTAAAATAAATGTTCAGACATTCTACACTGTGACTTTTTTTAAATGATATGTAGGAAATACTATACTATGATTTGAAGACAACAGTTTTTTAAAATGTAAAAAACGCTTTTTTTTTATTTGCAGAATTTCATATTTACAATTTATTGTTTTCACCCCATAGGAATCAATAATACATTTATACTGATTGCACATTCCCAGGATCTTCTCCAGCACAGAATCCCCCAGATGAAGGGAAATATTATAATGGAGTTTTTGCACTTCGGCCAAAATATTCATGTGTATGCTGTTTTTGCCACAAAGATGCATTACATCTACAAACAGAGCATACAATGCGAGCACATGATACACTTTTGGTGTTTGTTTCATTTCTTCGGTAATGTTACAATGTTTCGGAAAATGAAGATTCCAGTACCACTTTAAATGTTTCGTTTACAATCGTTTCCCAATGACCCGGAATAGTACTGCCAGAATGAACGATATCCAAAATGTCTTCTAGTTTACAAACTTCAGCCGTTCTGTTTACACGGGGATCACTACTCATTCTTTTTTCAATCGTCATCAACAACACACTTATTAAACAGGTATTGACTGCATTCTGATAGATATATACAGATTGTTTTCCATAGTAGTTACCCATTTTTATTTACTTTAAAGAAAAGTCAAAGTATCGTCATCCAGCTCGACATGGATCTTTTCAAGTCTCTCCTTGAGGCGTCTGCAGTTTTCAGATTGTGCAGAAAAGCCTCCGAAGCGCCTTGGATCCTCCATTCAGCCGTGTAAATGTTTTTATCATTAAGACTCTGGTCAATCGCAGTAATGAAGTCGGCGAGCCAAAGTCTTTTCATTAACGCGTTGTAATTGTTTCTGAAGAAATATTCTGGAATGTCATTCAGACAATCGTGTTGCCTCTGGCCGGGGTGACTGACTCGGCATCCATTGCAGATTTCTTCTCTGTACCGATGCAGCACCCTCTCCAGAATATCAACCAACTCCGATTTCACTATGTTCAAAAACAGAGACGTCTTGGCCCCAGGAGTAACATCAGCAGTAGTACTGCAAGATTTGGGTGTCCACAATGGTGGTGACGATAGTAGAGGAGTTTGTTCCTGGCTGCAACTCGCGGGGGGAGACTTGGTTTTTCTCAGATCCCTGGCTAGTTTTCAACGGTCGTCTTAGTGGGGTCCTTCGTTTTAGATGATTTGCTGAGTGGGGGGTGGACTTATTGCGTTGAGTGGGGGGAGTCATCTGTAGAATTGAGAGTTTTTAGAAAAGTTTTTTAAGCTTTGTAGCTTTTTCATCTATCATTTCCAACCAAGCAGCAAGAGGTCAAATTTAAGAATAAGTAATAGTTTGTCACGATTTTACGGAAAAAGTCAAAGTATAGTTTGTCAAAAAAAAATATATATATGGAAAAGTCATTGTGTACAATAGTATGTTGAAAAACAAAAACAAAAAAGAAAACTCAATTCATTACAAAATAATGAATATTTTACCAAGTTATAAAGTTTTGCATCCATTAAAGTGTAACTATAAGTATCTTTGTAGGAGAAAAAACAAAAATAATTTAAGTTACTTCCATAAAACTGGATTGTCTTACCTTTAAGAGTCACAGTCTTAAAGAAAATCTGTTCAGAAAAAGTACTTAACTTTCTACCAGTTGTAAAGTTGTCATACATAAAACTGTATCCAAAAAGTAAGTGAAAGACAACGGGAGAAAAAATAAAACTTCCCTTTTAGAGTCACAGTCTTTAAGAAAATACATTTTGTTACAAAATAATTGACATTCTACCAGTTGCCAAATGTTCCTACATAAAAGTGTATCAAAAAAGTATCTTGGTAGCTGAAAATAACTAAAATATCAGAGAAAACCTACATTATTTAACTGTACAAGTGTTTTTAAAAATAAAAACGGGGTATTAAAGAAACCCCCATTCCTTACAAAGTACTTCATATTATACCCTTTTGTTAAGTGTTGCATACATCAAAGTGTATCTAAAAGTATCTTGGTAACACAAGAAAAGAGAAAAAAGTCAAAATCTGCCTTGTGTCAGTAAATAAGTGTTAAAAATCACAAACTTGCCTTTTAGAGAAACAGTCTTTAAGAAAAAATCTAATCAGACAATGTACTTCATTTTCTAGTTTTAAGGTTTTGCATACCTCAAAGTGTGTCTAAAAGTATCTTGGCAAGAGAAAAAAGCCAAAATCTGCCTTGTGTCAGTGAATAAGTGTTAAAATCACAAATTATAGATAAGCTAGAGGCTATTTTAGATTTGTCATTAGAGTTAAAGGGTTAAATAACATTTTCAACTGCTGTTCATAGTTACTGGATACATAACGAACCTCATCATTATCTCGATTTTCTACTTCCATTTTTATTTAACAGTGAAACGTCTTATTTTAGTACAGTCTAGTCAAAGGAGTTAATACTATTACTATATATGAAAGCAAAAATAAAACACATTTTCATTTGTTATGGTTGCTTAATTGAAAAACACACCATTCGCCACATTTTCAGAAAGACATATTACATTTGACCAAGTTAATGTCGTAGTGCATACAAGGTAATAGACTTAACGATTTGCACTGCTGCTTCTCTCCGCGTTTCATTTACAGTGATCGGTTTATCGTTCAATTCACATTGCCCAAGTAGATGTTTAGGGGTCTCTTGGAAGTAAATGAATGCATTTTTTATATCAGATAAGTGCATTAACATCACTTGCAAATTCTCTATCCTTTCACCCGCAACGATTATAATCTGCTTTGCTTCTTCTTCGGTTTCACCATTATTAGCTCTGAATGTAATCCTTTCTGGGGCTTCTTGTGCTTCTTGTGGTCTGTTGAATACCTGGCATAGGATTTGTTTAGCTGTAAGGACGGGTACCATATAATTGTCTTCAAAAGCTTTGTCTATGTCATCACACGTTTTGGCATATCCTTCGCTGTAATGACAACCGATACTAGAATAGAGATCCTCCAACAGTCTTTTAATACATGTTCTGGCACTGTCGCCAATTTGGGCAATTCCATAGTATCGTGCTTTTTCTCTCATTATATTGAAGCAAAGCTCTGCCATTGCTTTTGGTATTTGTTCAACACATTCGCAGCAGTCGGTTAGCGGTAGATGATCTATAAGATTATTATGATCCGGTAATGGCTCTACAACACTATCAGCATCCTCTATAGTTAGTTGAAATTTCTTCACTTTGTTCCTTTTTCTTTACACCTTCCTTCTTTTTGTCTTTTTCCGTCCTATTGTCCCTTTTCTTTTCATTCGCATTCTGCGTTTGCTTTTCATTTTTCTTTTTCATTTTGCTTTTTCTTTTTCTTCGGTTTTCTTTACTTTTGCTTTTCTTTTCTGCTAATTGTCGTTTGCGATCTTGGCGAGTTGTATGAGATATATTGTTTCTATAAAGGTTATCTATAATACCATCTTTTAAAGAAAGATATTCTTCATATGTCATTTTATCATAGTCCTCTTTTGTCCTAAAGACCTTACATGGATATGATATAGAGGAAAGCTCTTCTTCGGGAACATCCTCTCCCTTACTTTGTAACATCCAGTCATTAAGCCCATATCCGTTATCCTGGTGATAATAAGGGTAGGCTACATCAGACTTGGTTTTTCTCAGATCCATGGCTAGTTTTCAACGGTCGTCTTAGTGGGGTCCTTAGTTTTGGATGATTTGCTGATTGGGGTGGGACTTATTGCGTTGAGTGGGGGGAGTCATCTGTAGAAATGAGAGTTTCTTTCACCCGTATAATGTCCCTCGCTGTTTGACTCTTTTTAAAAAGTTATTTTTCATCTATCATTTTCAACCAAGCAGCAAGAGGTCAAATTTAAGAATAAGTAATAGTTTGTCACGATTTTACGGGGAAAAAGTCAGAGCGCAATGTCACATCTTAAAGACAGCTTGAACTGGATAGATGGTTAGTCTTTTTTCAAACATACCATACGTTCTGCATGTTAGTATATTTGGCCAATCGGGTTAGGCCCTACTGCCCCACTCCCTCAATAGGGAAGTCACGCTTTGGGAAGAGGTGTTTAATTTCAAATCTGACTTGATTGTTGTTGTGATGGCTGAAGGAAGAGGGACGGGGGAGGAAAATTCAGAGGGTGAAGAAGCAGAAAGATAACTTGTTTGTAAAACGGACAGCACGTCAGTTTCAGGAAAGATGACACCGGTTTTATGCATGACATGCCAAATATCCTGAAGCCCTACAAAAAAGTATATTGTGTTGAAAATATCGCAAAAAGTCGTAATATTGTATAATGTAATAGTTGCATGTTGTATTTTGATAAAAATCACTGTATATTCAAAAATATAATGGAAAAAGGAGAGAAAAAACAAATATCACAGTATGTTGAAAAATATGAAAAAAGTAATGTTGTGTTAAAATAACATGAAAGAAATCAAAAGTAAAGCATCTAAAAACATATATTTAAAAAAAGTAATGTTAGTCAAGTAATTCATTACAAATGAATGAATATTTTACCAAGTTATAAAGTTTTCCATACATAAACGTGTATCTTACAGTTCCTTTGTGAGAGAATTACGCACAAATCTGTCATATCAAAACACTCTATTGCAGTATTTTATCTGTTTTATGTGCTCTATATGTATATATATATATATATATATATATATATATATATATATATATATATATTTGCACTGTTGGAGGAGCCTGTGACCTATGTTTTTCATTGACATATCTACACTGTAGCTAATGGGCATATGCCATAAAGCCTTGAAACTTGAAAACTTAAAATGATCAGAAACTGCATTGTCTCACTGAAAACAGCTCTAAAAGAAAACCCAATTCCATACAAAGTACTTAACTTTCTACCAGTTGTAAAGTATTGCTCACTTCAAAAGTGTATCTAAAAAGTATCTTAGTAACAAAAACAAAAGCAAAAAGCATTAATGTTAACAACGCCTCAAAGGGCGGACTCCTGAGTTCCGTAATGTCCCCCTAACATGGCACTTGGACTATTTACATCATCTAGGGAAGCATACCAGTAAATCTTCCTTATAGTTAATAAAGTAATTAAACAATAAAAAGACAAGATCAAGGGGTCATTAAGATCTTTAAATTATTATTTTCCTCTCAAAGAGACTTTGTTGTAGTTAGTAAAATAATTAAACATTAGTTCACAAGCCCTACAACTTAAGAGAACATCCATAGTTAAAACAAATCATATTAAAACTAATCTAATTTAGAGAGGACAATAAAAGTTTTAGGTGACTTGGTGAGTGAAAATTAATGGCTGATAGCCAAATCAGGAGGTGACCGGCTGGGGGAGGGGAGGGGTGGGGTGGGAGGGGAGGGAGGGGAGACAGTCTCACACATCCAGACTCCATTTTTCATGAAGAGCCTCAGACGAAGGGTCTGAACCCGGCACAGATACTGCATCCGTTTCTTGACTGGAGCTCCCGACGGATGGCGGTAAGTTGTCACAGGCGTCTCGCTGATTAAACCCATATCGATGCGTCTCTTTGCCATTTTCGTTTTTGAAAGTTTAGGTGACTTGGTGAGTGGAAATTACTGGCTTTTTATCTAGTTTGCACGGATTTCTTTTTTACCTAACTCCACCCCCACCTCTATCTTCTGACATCACAGCAAAAGGAAGGGGGGTGACAGAAGAGGTGAGAGGGGGACGGGGTGGGAGGAGGACGGGGTGCGAGACAGTCTCACACAACTTCAAAGAGACTGTCTTAATACTAGTTACAAACACTGATCAAAGGACATACATCAAAGGCTAATTAGATTAGACAACAAAGGATCTACTACAAGGGGGAATATCACACCTACATGTCACAACACCTCACCCCTCACATCAAAGGATAGACATCAAAGAGTAATTAGATTCGACAACAAAGGGGCAGACATCAAAGGCTAATTAGATTAGACAACAAAGGATCTACTACAATGGGGAATATCACACCTACATGTTACAACACCTCACCCCTCACATCAAAGGCTTATAACACGTCGGTGTGATATCACACTTACATGTTACAACACCTCACCCCCCTTACATCAAAGGACAGACATCAAAGGGTAATTAGATTAGACAACAAAGGGCAGACATCAAAGGCTAATTAGATTAGACAACAAAGGATCTACTACAAGGGGAATATCACACCTACATGTCACAACACCTCACCCCTCACATCAAAGGATAGACATCAAAGGGCTAATTAGATTAGACAACAAAGGGGCAGACATCAAAGGCTAACTAGATTAGACAACAAAGGATCTACTACAAGGGGGAATATCACACCTATATGTTACACACCTCACCCCTCACATCAAAGGATAGACATCAAAGGGTCAGACATCAAAGGCTAATTAGATTAGACAACAAAGGATCTACTACAATGGGGAATATCACACCTACATGTTACGACACCTCACCCCACATCAAAGGATATCACACCTATCTGTGATATCACACCTACACGCGATAACACCTCGAACAAAGGGGCTCATTAGCATATCAAAGGGGCTCATTTGCATAAGTAGTGGGGGGATGTGACCTGTCACTTTTTATGCATACTAATGTGATTGAAGTGGCATTTGTATAACTACTGCTGGATATAAAAAGGAACTCACCTTGTGGTATAACCGGCAAGAGAGAAAGCCTTTGAGCTCCATACTGTTTCAGAAATTAAGTCATAAGAAATATTTTGACGGGCTATAGACAAAGACTACATTTTAAGAAACGAATAATAAAAAATGTGTGGATTGTTTTTGTCAAACCAGGGTTAAAGGTTGTAGAAACTTGATTCACTTTTTCACAATTTTTTCTCCTTAATGACCCAAAAAAGGAGTTGAATCTTAGAAAATGAAGTCAAAGTCTAACTGGGATTTCTTCGTTTACTTGCTTATAAATATGTACAATTAGCGAGAGCATTCAACCTGTTAACCCCTGAGCCTGTTTTTCAGGTGTCAGGCTCGAAAATGACATTCCCAGAACAAATGACCATATCTTCCCTTCTAAAAGCGTTAAATTAATAATCTTTATTCTCAAAGTAATGATAAACCTGTGAGTTGGATGTAGAAAAGTCAGAACAATATAGATGTTTTTTATTTTAAAGAAAATTCAGATTTTACATAGTAAAAAACTGTAAATGATAGTGTCCGTCCAAAGATTCTTTTTTACTTATAGTGAAAACTACCCTTGGATGATGGGTTAGTATACTAAAAGCTTTAGGAATCCAAAGTACAACATATAATAAGTACCCTGTATCAAGATTGATGCAAAGCAAGTGACATTTGACCTTTTTAGAGAGATTTAGCCAAAAAACCCCACTTCTGGGGTCATTTGGGTGGATTTGACCAGCGCCATATAGAGAGAGAGTTATGACAGCGGAAGTCCAAAATGCTTGATCGTCACGTGGTTCAGGGAGAGTCAATAGTTCCCCGGAAGTTCGTGGCGGGACATATGAATGCATGATTACCGGAGATAGAACTACGATTTTTGGTAATAAGTAGTGAATAAAGGTCTTGATTTGCAATATTTATACAACATACCGATATGTGTATGTATTTACATCAATATGTTTTAAAAAATAAATAGAATCTGCTAATATTTATGGATAATATTAGGAATAGTGTGAACAGCTAGTTTACTTGTTAACATATACATGTGAGGCTGTTGCCTTGGTTAAAGAGCCTGTTGCTGTTGTATATTGCTGTGTATTGCTTTGAATTATTTAAAAGAAATATTATCTTCTTAAACAGGTATGGTAGTCAGGAGCATCACTTCCTAATGTTTATTGATATTTTAGAGGGAGGGGATGGCAAGGAATGCTTCAAAATTTAGATTAGATTAATTTCTATCATTTTTTTAATTCATGGTGGTTTCAGTAATCCCATGGTACTTGAGGACATAAGTAATCTAAATGACTAATGTCATCTTTATGACTTTCAGAAAGGACAGGAGACCAACAGGTGACTATCAATGGACTAGCAGCAACACGATTATGACGTTAAAAGTTTTGTTTTAGGAACATCCATTGTAAATACATGGAATTCAATAAACATTGAATAGCATGTCATGCAGTTTGTCTGTGCCTTTTCCTCCGTGTTGTCCTGGCATATCGTCTCCACCATGGTTTGCTGTGCTGCCTGGGGATGCTCCAATCGCTCAGGAGAAAGGAGTAAGAATCAGAATGTACGGCTTCCCACTGACACAGAGAGGAGGAAAAAATGGCTAGCTCAAGTCAGCAGGAGCAATTTAACAATCAAACACAGACAGCCGCACACAAAATATGTGAGGTAATCATATTCAAACACTGCATTTGCACTTTTTCACAAAACGAAGACCACACCATTGGGAAGCTTAATGTTTGGTTTAATACAAATAACAGGGAAAGGCTTGAAAAACTCTGAGAGTTGAGACTCAGGGTGCAGGGTGAGGGTCTCAGTGCAGTATCAGGCTCTATTGAACCCCTCTGGTTCTTGTGCTGAAAGAGGGAGAAACAGACAGGAGAAAGGGTTATACACACCTATATAGCACACCTATTGGATGGGAAATTGCCTTGGGGAGATAAGGTGTGTTTCCAACTGAAGTTATGGAACTTTATTATTTGTGAGTTTAACAAAGTATGACAAATGGCATCAGTAATGGATGTGATATGAATTTGTATAAAGTTGTCTCACATTCTTGGTCGTATTTTACGTACAGTATGTAATGAGTGTATACATGTCCAGTAAGTCTCCACCTGTAACATCACTGCCCCTCCACCTGCCATACAGTAGTTTACTAATATACACTAACAAGATTACTTATATAATACAGTGATAGAATACATGTTTAGTATGCTTACTTATATACAACAGTTATTAAATGTACCTTGTGTTTTCACTCTCACTTTGCCATCATTTCAAAATCAGCTGAGCTGCAACATAATACAGACAGGTAATAATCAAAGAACACTAAAAAACACTCACCCATAAATTACGTTTTTGTTTACTGTTTGGAAGTCTCAAATATGCACTCTAAATTCATATCAATAGCGATGTATACACAAATAGCTCTCTTCCTTATTATTGTGTAACGTTAACTTTATTATACTAGTTTGTAGGTCTACTCCAAAATGAGATCGTAATTTCTCCACCTCCACTCATTACAATCACACGTGCCCCAATGTTATATTTAACTAATATTATATTCCTCCACCCCACAAAAAAATCACGTTTAGAAGCCCTTTTTCTCTAATTCCACAACGTTGGATGAAATAACATTAGAACGGATTAATAGCTGTTCATGGTTAACGTGTGTTGCTAACTTTATCCGGTATCCTAGCCTAATCTGTTATCTGTAAACGTTCCCTAAATCTACTGATTTAGGGATAATCCACTAACATCCTTTAATACACATGTTCATTGACTCCCTTACGCAAAGAAAATATATTTCCCCATATATTAACTGTCATATATTGCATTATTTTGTTTTCTGATTTACTGGTTAATTGAAAAGATTTAATAAAGGAAATCTTGCTGTTGGCTACACCAAGTGATACTGATTAATAATCAACATGAAAAACATATTTATTCATATCTACAAAATATATTGAAAATATATTGAAGAATATATTGTGTTAATATATTACAATATATATATATTGAATAATATTGTGATAATATATTGTAATATATGGGATAATACATCAGTAATTGCCGCTTTCCATATATTGAGTAATATATGTAAATATATATAATATATTGGTTGTGTATATATGTGAACATACATTTTACTATAATTAACATTTATATGGGGACATGTACTATATATATTCACAATATATGGGACATGTATGCTCTATATATTCAGATTTATATGGGGACATATATGCAGAATATATTCACAATTATATGGGGACATGTACTATATATATATGCACAAATATATGGGGACATGTATGTACTATATATTCAGATTTATATGGGGACATGTATGTAGAATATATTCACAATTATATGGGGACATGTACTATATATATTCACAAATATATGGGGACATGTATGCTCTATATATTCAGATTTATATGGGGACATATATGCAGAATATATTCACAATTATATGGGGACATGTACTATATATATATGCACAAATATATGGGGACATGTATGTACTATATATTCAGATTTATATGGGGACATGTATGTAGAATATATTCACAATTATATGGGGACATGTACTATATATATTCACAAATATATGGGGACATGTATGCTCTATATATTCAGATTTATATGGGGACATGTATGTAGAATATATTCACAATTATATGGGGACATGTACTATATATATTCACAAATATATGGGGATATGTATGCGCTATATATTCACAATTATATGGGGACATGTATGCACTATATATATATTCAGATTTATAAAAGACCATGTACGTACCATATATTCTGAACATGAGTGCAATATATGTTCACAATGAGGAGAAATGCATGTTCTGATAAAAAAAATCTTTCATTTCATTTCAAACCTTTATTTATGCAGGTGAAACCCATTGAGATCATTGATCTCTTTTTCAAGGGTGACCTGCTGCAAGTAGGTTCCACATGAATACATATAAACATAACAAAAAGGACATCATACAGCATATTTACAGTGACTACAGTTTACATAGCTAGTAACATTTACAGGTTCCAACAGTTTCCGATTGGATAGCATCTATCCTTGCTTTAAAAACATTTAGTGGAACCAAATTGCTCAGACTGTTCCAAGTTAGCGGAGCTGCGCATCTAAATGCTATCTCCCCTAAGACAGTCCTAGCAGTTGGCACATTTAATAAAACCACAGCATTCGATCTCAGGCAGTAGCCACTTACAATTCGCCGTGAGATCAGGGAGCAGATGTAGGATGGAAGTTTCCCTAACATGGCTTTGTATAAAAATGTACCAGTGACTGAGCCTCCGTACAGTTAGTGAAGGCAGACCTGCCCTTGCATACAGGGTACAGTGATGGGTTAATACTTTACAGTTTGTCACAAATCTCAGTGCACTGTGATACGCGGCATCTAACTTGACCAGGCAATTGGCAGGTGCATTCATATAGATCAGATCACCATAGTCCAGTACAGGTAAAAAGGTCACAGTGACTAGCCTTTTTCTGGCCTCAAGTGAGAAACAGGACTTGTTCCTGGAAAAGAAACCTAGCCTAACCCTCAGTTTTTTAAGCAGGTTATTGACATGAAGTTTAAAAGTGAGACAATCATCAAGCCAGATACCAAGGTATTTGTAACAGGTAACCACTTCAAGTTTTATTCCTTGCTAGTTACAATATCTAAAACAGGCTCTGGTGTCTTTTTAGCTTTTGAAAAGAGCATTACCTTGGTTTTATCAACATTTAAAAGAAGCTTAAGCGCTGAGAGCTGAGTCTGAATAATGAGAAGCTTAATTTGTTTTTTTCTATCAATGTGTAACAGTTATCAAAATACTCATTAAAAGAAGGACAAGGAACGAATAAAAGAAAAGGCCTATAAACAACACATTATGTCATGACTCAAGAACATTTTTATGTAATTATGTAATAAAACCCACATTTTGTAATAATCTGCTGCATTCTGTAACAGCCTGAACGCAATATAAAATAAATGTCCCTGCATTTTGTAATAAATTATTACATTTTGCAATGGTTATTACAAAATGCGTGAGTTGCCCTTTTAAAAAACTGTAATATTCATTATGTAACCATAACCAAACTGTAAATATATCCCAAAATTGATGTTGATATACATGTTGGCTAATGAATATGGTAACACTTGATCTAGTTTTGGCCAATGAAAGATATTCTACTGAAGTATTTTTAAATTATGAGTAAGGATGATTCATGGTTGAATAAATAAATAAACAGTTGTAATGTTATTGTTTGCAACTCATTTTGTAATAACCACAGCAATATGTAATAATATATTTCAAAATGTGGCGACATGTATTACATATTTGCATTGAACTTGTTTACTACATAATGGGCAAATTATTACAAAAGGAGGTGTTATTACATAATGAAGGGAAAATGTATTACATTTTGTATAGGTATAGTTAATAAATGATGCATTGTTATTTCATACAGGGCCAAAAAGAGCAGTCTGTTATCCTATTTAACAATCTTGTTTTTTGTTTCACCTGGTGACAACTTTAAACATGAGCTGATCACTCATTAAAACAATGTCCGGAACAGGGCCAAAAAAACAGTCTTGTACCCTATTTGATCGTCAATCTTGTTTTTTTCGTGCCTTTACTCACAAATTCTTGTGTTAATGGATGTTCTTATATCTGATGTCTTGGTCCCTGGATGGTGGTTTACTACAGCATCTGTGGAACAGAACAATTACAAATAATTAGAAGTTCACAAAAGACAGCAGGAATTATAACAATATCCATAATATCTATATTAAAGCATGGGCTGGCTTGGTGAATAATGTGGGAATACAAATAGTGGAAGAATAGGCTTTGTACATTTTCGTCTGAGTGTGGCGCTACTGGTTGGTATATTTTATGGAATTTGGACCAAGCATCTGCATCTGTAACAGTTCTGTTTAAAACTTTTTTAAATGTAATTGCATTCATCTTTAAAGGTGGGGTAGGTAAGTTTGAGAAACCGGCTCGAGATACACTTTTTGTTATATTCCATGGAATGCTCTTAACATCCCGATAGCAATGAATATCTGAAGTGCTTTGACAAAAAATCCATAAAAAAATATCATCTGTGGAAGCCGTGTAGTACTGTAAAAAGCACCAATCATTTTAGCCGGCCCGGCTGAAATGACTGGATGGCCTACCTGCCTGTCAGCCTTCCATCTGTGCACAAACTTATCTCGTGCCCTCATTGGTCATGTGCGCGTTTCGTGTGTGTTGGAGGAGGGGCTCTGTGAGGAAGTGGCAGATTTTTTCCGGCTGTGTATTTTCAAATTCTAGCGCACTCGAGCTGGTTTCTCCAAAATTACCTACCCCACCTTTAAAAGACTACTTTTATTGAATGAGAGTTTTACCTAGCACAATGAGCCTGGGGTGGTGGGAAGGGAGAACTGGGCCTCGGCATCGGCAGGAGTGGTAGTCGCCTATGAGTATTAGAATTTAGATGAACAAAGGCATAGAAAAACCCTGAAATATGTACTGACACAAAGCTACAACCCTCGATTTTGTAAGTAGTAGTAGTAAATACATACGTATATACAATATACAACAATACGCATAATGCAATTAGCAGTACCAGTAATAAAATAACTGAATAAATAGTAGTAGAACCTTTATTTAGCCAGGAAAATCAATTAAGAACAAATTCTTATTACAATGATGACCTGACAGGAGGCAAAAGGCGTCCTGAGGGGATGGGGTTTGGGAGGAAAAAAATAAAAAGACAGACTCCGGGCACTACAGAACCCAGGAGACAACACAATGACACAGAGCAGAGATGACAGGCATAGCAGTTAAACATATAAAATCTCTAAAAACAATATTGCTGTGGTTCAATCTGTCATTAAAATAATATAGAACATTCATCCATTCAATCCTTCATGGCAAGGATAACTAAGCTGAATAGTGAATAAAGTGATATGTGAAAAGTAAAATGACAGTGAAATTAAATGACAGTGCGTTCCTTACCACTGCGATCTGGCTCCTCTGTCCTCGTATTTTGGTCTGATTCCTCACTACTGATGTCTGCCTCTGCATGGGCCCTCTCTCCTTATTTATTCTGTCTCAGTCACCACTGCTATCTGGCTCCTCTGTCCTCTTGACTTGTGGTTCTGCAGGCTTAGTTCGACCTATGAATTTCAACAATGCTCCTGTAAAATATATAGATATATAGTATTATGGGTCAACATTAAAATAACATACACTGGAGAGCAAAATGTGAAATGCCATTGACTGTAGGCTACATATTATCCACACAATTGTCAGCAGGGGCAATAACAACTAAAATGTGAACTAACTTGAATGCATTAGTCCACAACACATAGCCTAACGTAGAGTAGAGAATGAATGAATGGTTTCTGCAAAATACACAGAAATAGAAATAAGGTTCAAATTACAATAACTAACCAGACGATGGTTATTAATAATAAGCAACAGCAATACTAATTGTTGCTAAAACACATTAGACACGTTGCAAACACACGGCTAATAAAAGCTAAGTTAGCATCTCATCCACACACTATCATAGCTTAACTTAGCTAACTAGCTAGCATTAGCTCAATTCCTGAACAACATAGAAACTAAAAACGGGACATCAAGACTCATTAACACACTGACTGAGCAGGACACTATGCATACAATCTTATAACATTACCAACACTAAAGATCTGCATATATGCTCACATTCTTCACGAACGCATTCTCTCTGTGACGATGGTAATTATGCATGTGACGATGCGCAATAATGTCCTGAACGCACATGTGTAACCAGCTCGAAGACCCGTAGCTGAACTACTTTAGCTGTCCCTAAATGTGCCTGACTAAAACACGAACGATATAATGCAGATCAAGGAGAACAAGGGGAATTTACAAGACATAGACTAACTGTGGTTACATTACTTAACTAGCTCATCCGTCACCAGTCAGAAAATGTCCGTTAGCCGTGGGGCTAGTTTTCGCTATGTTAAACTCCATTGACTTATGCTAAAATGTTAGCGATCTAAAGGTCCGCTATTTTGGCTGTTTTGGGTCGACTTCAGTTGACTGTAAAATCGAAAATCTTCGAAATTGAATGTTCACAAAGCTGCGGACCGGTTATACACTCATACACGAGGGAACTAACATAGCTAATTTAACTAACGTTAGCTGGTGTAGTGCCGAGACGGGACATACGGATTAAGCAACTAGACTACTTATAGTGTACATGCAGAATTATTTCAATTTAAAATAGTTTTAAATGCTCACACACATACCTGACTCTGGTGCTGTATTTTCCTCTCGTTTCTTTTTAATTTTCCGTTTCGAAGCACCTGATGAATGCTTTCTCTTTGACACTCAGCGACAGAATCAACAGACAGAGGCAGCAACGCAGATTTGAATCTGCCAATCAGATCAATCTATTGCTGGAGAGGGGGGGGGGCTCCCCGAAATCAGCCGGAAGTGGCGCATTCGAATACTGTTTACTGTCTGCCGTGGATGGGCTGCGTTCCACTCCAAATAGCCGGTCGGCCGTAATATATGCATAGATATATATGCACGCATATATGCACGCATATATGAATATATATATATGCGTGCATATATGCATATATATGCGTGCATATATGTGTGTGTCTATATATATTTATAAACTGTATATTATTTTCCATCATTCAATGGACAATTTGTACTTTTTTTATATGTAGGCTACCATCAAACATATGTTCATATATAAAGTGGGTAACTATACAAAACGAAGTGAGATAACTGTTTATGAATATCTGTTCAATTTTATGTAAACTCATGAAAGAAATGAGTGTTTCAATAAAACTATTACATATAAATGTATAGTGCAGTTTTTGTTTTCATTGCAATATATTTTTTTTATATGTATCAATATATAGCCATACATGGTCCATGCATATATTGCAATATATTTAAAAATATAAGGACTACTTTCCCATATATGGAAATGTATGATCCAATATATTGTATTATATTTACCAATATATTACAATATATTTTTGTTTCATAGATGTGCTGAAATATCTGCAATATAAGTCTTTAAACGTCTTCTACCTTTAAAAGTCCATCACGAACGGTCTATTATGCTGCAACTCTACTGTGTTGCTGGTCGCAATAGTTCCCGGAAGTCAGCGGCAAGCTAACTTCCGGGGAACTATTGACGGCTCCACGATCCGCCATTGCTGTAAAAAAACTGGTCCATTGGAGTGAACGGAGATGTCGTAACTCTTCTATTATACGGCTCTGGATTTGACCTATCTCTGGCCCCCTTGCTCAATTTTGATGAATGAAATCTCTTTATAACCGCTAGAGCCAATGGAATCGAGGGAAAGTTATATACACACCAAAACGATAACAAATAAGGAGTGAGAGTGACGCGTTACCAAAACCGGAAGCTGCATACACTCTGGTGGCTACCATTAGCAGCTAACTTTTCCGCTTCGATTTTTATATAAAAAATTGAATTATGGATTATAAATAATTTTTTCAAAGGCACAGGTACATTATCAACCTATGGATCAACAGTTGTAGTATTTTATTTTTTCGTTTTAATGCCATTGAACACGTCTTTTGACCTAATTGACAGCTACGGTGAGACGATCTGCCGTAAATGCTCCGTAAAGGTACGTGTTGTGATGTTTGTGTTTGCTTCCCCTGTCGCAAGTTCGGATCGCTCAGTGATGATACTATACCTAAATAATCTGTGGAGTCTCAGCTTTAATCGGCTATATTGTATGTGCAGCTACGATAAGTAATAAGGGTATCTTTATCTGAATTGTGTGCCGCAGTGCGTTAGAATATTTCGCTCAGGGGTCATTTAGATGCTTCTTATGAGACTTGTGTTTTGTTTTGGTAAAAATGGTTCATATCTTCAGTTAGCTGAGATTCTTCCCGTTAATCTGGTGCTACACATTAATAGTTTCATAAATGTTAAGAAGCCCTGAGACATTATCTCGAAAAAAAACGGTGGGAGGGGTCCAATGGGTGGGACCGCCGTGCTTAAGAGGTTCAGAAACGAGAATAATTATAAATGTGTGCTTTGTGTTTATTCAAACTATGTTTAAAGGTTCAGTGAGGTAACAGGATGTGAAACTTACAGGGTGTTTCTCAATGTCAAGGAAGGATGCTCCAGAGCCACTATTTCAAGGATGCTACTTCATCGAGTCCCGCCGAAAGACTGTTCCAATGTCCAGGCTCCTTGGAATTCTACGAGTCCGGAGTCCTTCGTAGCGGGAAATTTCGAGGATGCACATGTGTATCCTCTGCGGTTTTAAAATCCCTACAATGCTTTGCACACGGACCAATTTCCAAAATCTTTGGCGGAAAATAGCTGAATCCAGGCAGTACACATTTAAATGTAAGTATGTTCAGTGGCGTAGAAAATGTGCACATGACTTGTGTTTAAAGTTTATAGTCCGTTTGAGTTTTGCCCGTGTGAACGCAAACCGAACCTTCTGAAAAATGAAACTAACAAACTGTGGTCTGGTGCGCACCAGAGAAGTGACTATTAGGTTTGAATGAGACCTTAAAGCATTTTGCACCTAAATAAATAATTAAAATGAACCTTGTTTTGACTTTGCCTCTTTTGTTGATATTTGTGGTTTATGCTACAATGTGCACCAATATGTGTAAAAAAGGTTGCAGACATCAAGTATGATATATGAATGGAAAGGATGTACAGAACACTTTTTTGGAAAACTATGAGAATGAAGAAAGGTGATTGAAGATGAGAAATGATTGTAGATGTATGAATGTAAATATGTAAGTATGATTTAAGGATACTCATTGATCAGCAGTAAGTAAGGGGTGGGAATTATAAGCATTTACTTCCTCCCTTTTGGACACATATGATTTATTATTATTATTATGAATATTTTTGTTGAATATATACACAGGTTCGTACAGGTGCTGGAAATCCTTGAAAATGCTTGAAATTTCATGTGGTGTTTTAAAGGTTTGAAAGTGCTTGAATTTTGGTTAAAGTGCTTGGATTTTGGATAAAGTGCTTGAATTTTGGATAAAGTGCTTGAAATTGTACTTGCTTTCCTTTTATAATAAATTGCTGTCTGATTGAATAGTTCGCTTTTTTTGATAAAAAAGAAAGAGAAAGAAGTCAGCGAGCTTAATTACTTTTCATAAAAAGACAGCTCCACTCCTTTTATACATGTTTTGATATTTGAATCCTTGTTTTTTTCAGTTGCAGATTTTCCGTTTTCAGATTCAAAACAGTGGAGCCTCGCAGCGGAGAAACCGTGCCGCCACCACACTAATTGCGCCGCATAAGCGCATACGTGCACCGCATTTACGGCTGTCTGCGTGATCGGCCTGTAGGGAGGGGCGGCCCTGCCCTAACGTGTAAAGTTATACACACATTTGTACCAGTGCTTTTCACAAGTAGACTCTTGCAGGCCAGAGGAGCTGGAGTGAGTCAACAACAACAACAACAAACAACAACAACAACAACAACAACAACAACACAAAAGACATATCTGAAGTGATCAGGAAGAACACAGAGAGAGGAAAAGGAAAAGAGAGTTCACTGAAGAGACCAGGAGGGTCAGAGCAGGAGGAAGAGGAGGAGAAGTGAAGAAGAAGAAGAAATGTATGTGAGGAATAAAGCTGAAGTGTCAGAAAGAGGGCCAGAGGCAGGGATCAGGAGGCAGAGGAGACTCCAGCTGGACCACATGGTATGTCTATTCTCCTCACATATTCCTTTACAGCAGCACAATCTAGCAGCTCTTAGTATTGACACATATGTATTGAAAGTATTGCTGCACAGGTCACCTTTAACTCTCTGAAGAGATGGGTGATGTCATTTGTGTACTTAAGTATAACTAAGTACTTTTACTGTACTTACAATAAACAGAATTCTAGGGTATCACGAGTACTTCCTGCTGTTTTATACTATATGTTAGTTTGTTTGTCTGAGTGAACACCTTGTTCTCTTGTGCATTAAAAAACACTTGTGTTAGGGCATGATTTAACAATAAATAGGTTATATACAAAATACCACGTACTGTCCGCCCCCTTTGCCACCCCATGTAAAATGTTCTAGAACCGCCACGGTTTAGCAGCCAGGTATATTGCACAGTTTTTAACGGCATATATATATATATATATACAGGTTGGGTGAAGTGTTTTGCCCAAAATACCAAAATGCCTCATCTGCACTTTTCCCCTACAAATGAATTGTAATCAATACTTTTAGATGTAAATGGTTTATTGTATCATTACTATGGGTCTCTGAAACAATCAGACTTTTACCACACTGTTATCAGACTTTTATCAGACTTTTCACAGACTTTTATCAGATTTTATCCAACTTTTAGCTACACTTTTTAAGTTTAACTTTTTAACTAAATCAATTGATTTGCCTTTTTATTGATCGTATTTTCTACTGTGAATGCACTGTGCTCATGTTGGGTGATGCGCTCCCTGGAGCCCTCCTGTGGGGAAACTTGGAACTGCACTTAAATCACTTGGTGCTTTTTAAGCCATTTAAAATAGTTTTTCTCACTTTTAAAATACTTTAAATGTAGCTTTGTGTTTTATTTAAGTCGCTGTTCATTGTTTGTTATATAAAGCAGATTGAATGATATCCTATGGACGCTGATGTGGGGATATTGTGTCGTCTTTGATAACTTTGTTGAGCTTGTTTTTAGCTGCATGTCTTTTTCTATCTCACTGAACAAAGTAATGTATGTGAACTGCTTCAGCTGATAAGGCTGGTTATGAATCAGAGGGAGGAGCTGCAGACAGGGAAGTGAAAGTGAAAGTATAGGAAGTCAGACTTGTCAGACTGCCAGACGCCATTTTACAGCTCAACACGAGGAGAACAACAGGGTGAGTGTTAACACCAGGATCTGCTTTCTAACACATTCATTATTTACTCTGTTTTACTGGATGTCAGAAAATAACTTCTTGATTAAAAATCTGCGTCCTAGAGTCCATTGAGACTTCTGCAAGTGTGTACACTTTTATTATTTCCTGTTTTCTGATCCGTCAGAGTTACATAACATGTGGAGAGCGGCCTGAAGTCTGACTGATTTCATGTAGTTTAACCAAGTTTATTATTAAGATGGTTAGATTAAAACGTGCGTGTGTGTGTGTGTGTGTGTGTGTGTGTGGTGTGTGTGTGTGTGTGTGTGTGGTGTGTGTGTGTGTGTGTGGTGTGTGTGTGTGTGTGTGTGTGTGTGTGTGTGATCTCTCAGACTGGAGAAGATGAGTGATCTAAAAGATGAGGAAGAGGACAAATCTTCAGTCTCCAGCTGTCTGTCTCTGAAGAGTGACCGGTCTATGGGTCTTCTTCCTCCAGACTTCAGTAATGAACCTGGACCCTCAGACACAAAGTAAGAGTTTCTCCTGTAAACTGACCTGAAGAGGATCCAGTTGTTGGTATCTGATCATCTAAACTGTTTAATGAAACCCAGTAGAGTACATTAACACAGTTTAATTGATCTCTTGCTTCTTGTCATCATCAGAGATAGTAAATAATCTACTAGTGAAATAATCCTCACACTCTACTTGTTGGACTTTGTGTTAAATTAAGCAAATAAAACACAAATATGTAAAACGTTTCACACTCAAATGAATTTGAACAACAGAAACCCACAATCACGACTCAACAACTCTAAACATCTTTAATAAGGTGAACAGTCATAGATCAAAAGCTGCTCTTTAAATAAACTAATGATGTTTAAACATGTGTTGTTTCCACAGACAGAGGGCAGAGTCTACGGTCTCCATGTGGTCTCTGAAGAGTGACTGGTCTAAAGAGTGGCTTCCTCTAAACTCAGTGATGAACCTGGACCCTCAGACACAAAGTAAGAGTCTCTCCTGTAAACTGACCTGAAGAGGATCCAGTTTTGATGTAATCTAATATATTAAACTGTTCTTTAATGAAATCATGTGAGCAGTTTGTAAAGGAAATACGCAGCAGAGTAAGCTAACATTATCTAAGGATATTTCAATATGCAATTATTAGGGCCCGAGCACGGAGCGCTAGGACCCAACGGCGTCCTAGCACGAAGTGCGAGGAACCTATTGTTATTGGAGGAATTCTTCTTATTTTTTTCTGCTGGCGTTTCCTCTTTTTGAGGGCTTTAGGACGCTTCAAAAGTTGTATAATTTTGCACGGACGCCAGGACCGGTGAAAAATTCAATATTCTGGAGTCAATGGGTTAAATATCCCAACCTGCTCACTAGCGCCACCTATCAAAATCCCATTTCGGAATAAATTTACAAAGTCGCACCGTAACTCAAATGACCTGAAATGTTGCACACATATCCGGGTGGACCTGCTCTACAAATAATCATCGTAGAACCCTAAGCTCCGCCTACATTTTTTTTCATTTAAATTAGCATAATGTTCAAAACAGTGAAATATGACTTACATTTTTATTTTCCTTTTTTCAACACCAAACTTCGTATACAGCATCGGTGGCGGGTCAGACACATTACCGTAGAAAATGAGCATGTTAGGACGATAAATATTGCCACCGTCAATCAAAACGTACTCGCAAAAAGGCGGGGCTTAGAAAGAAATGCTCATAACTCATCAACAGTATATCCATATATCACAGATTTTGGTGGATAAGTTCAGTCTGTCTTGGGGAATAAGCACACCAAACCATTTTCATTGTGGACTATAGGGGGCGCCAAAAACACCACCAATTTATAACTCAAGAACGGATGGACGAATATATAATTTTTTCTTTACACATACTCTCGGGGTGACTACGAACTCAGATTTAAAGTGTCGCAACAAATTCAGAATGTGGGCGTGGCCTATACATTTTTTTTAAATAGCTTCGGACCCAAACTTGGGACACACGTCAGAGCCCACGACCTTTTCGAGACAACATTTTTTTCAAATAAACTGCTCACTAGCGCCCCCTATTGTGTGGTAGTCACATATAGTTTCTCAGAACTTCACAAATTTTGGCACAGACATTCCTCATGGAATTGCGGACATATTGTAAATAGCTTCCATTAGCCCCGCCCCCCAGGAGGTCGGCCATTTGAAAAAATTGTGTTTTTCATGCATTTTAAGCACATTCTTGCGAACTCCTCCTAGGGGAATGATCGGAAAAATTCCAATCCAGGACAAGTTCAGCCCCTATCCAATATGATACTTAATTGCGGAGCATATTTTTGAAAAATCACTCGTGGAGGTCGTAAGCTAACAGCGAATACACCATTTCTCACGATTGACATGTTGCAAATTGCTCCAAACTGCTCATATATAGTTTTTCCGATATTCACGAAACGCTGTATACACATTGCTATTATGATTGCACACATATTTCAAATTGCTTTTCATTAGCCCTGCCCCCCAGAAAGTCGGCCATTTTGAAAAATGTGCTTTTTCATGCATTTTAAGCACATTTTTGCTAATTCATCATAGGGAAATGATCGTAAAATTCCAATCTAGGGCAAATTAAGCACATATCAAATGTGATGCTACATTGCGAAGGAATAGTTGATCGCTTGAACATGGAGCTCGTAAGCTAACGGAGAATGTACCATTTTTGACCATTATATGTCAGATACTACCTTAAGCTACTGAGACCCGCCTGTCTGCCCGGCACATCAACTCTCACACACACACACAAACAGACACACACACACACACACACACACACACACACACACACACACACCACACACACACAACACACACACACACACACACACACACCACACACACACACACAACAACACACACACACAAACACACACACACCACACACAACACACACACACACACACAACACACACACATTACATTACTGTTGTTCATTACAACAGACACCTATACACTCCATAATCCTAACCCTAACCCTACTGTAACCCTACTGTTTATTTGTAGATATCTCCTAAAGCCTACAAATAAAGTGTGAAATGTAGGCCTGTTACATATATTGAGCGATATATATTATACACACTTTTCTGCTTTCTGCACTGACCTCAGCAGCTGTTCTCAGCAGTTGTATTAAACAAATAAATAGCCTAACATCCAGGGGAGATGTGATTAGTGAGTAAACAAACGGTAAAGGGCAGAAAGTCTGATGCACATTTGATCATCTTAAATAACTTATAATCACAACAGGAACAGTTTGCAGAGCTGTGCTTCGTTGACATAATTCCAGCCATGCGTCACGCCTCTTTTAAACATCACTGTTGGCTGAAATCAACTCCGGAGAATACATCAGTGTACCCTCTAAATCAGTGTATCCTCGGTTACGGCTCCTCCAGACATCCTCCTCGATAATCGATCCTCGACCAGTCTTTAGAGAAATTGTTTTCCATCGAGACGGCGCGCCGACATCCGTTTCCGGGTCGCTCCCGGAGCACTTATGACTTCATGAAGTTACTCTGAGGTTGATGGAGCAGCTAATGTTAGCCTAGCTTTAATCAAACCGATCTCATTCAGAAAAAAACATTTAAAAAGGTGTTTTTGCTCATTGTGTTGGAGACAGACCTGACAAAGCATTAACTCAGGCTTTTTACAAATCAGTATCATTCTGTTGTTATTTAGGCATCCTTTCCATATGTTTACTGCTATTAATTCACAGCAGATTCTATGCAAGTTGGGTTTATAGAGTACCAGGTTAATACAGATGTGTGTGTAGATACAGGGAACATGTGCTCCTCTGGGTGATCAATCCAGACAGGATGCTCTTTGGTTTTATGATCATGTGAATTGTAAGCTATCTGCCTGATCACAAGAGTATATTATATAGATCTTTTTTAAAAGATCAAACTAGAATTTGCCCCCTTGTTGTACCTTGGTGAGAATCAGGTCCTCTAACCCAGGGGTTCCCAACCTTTATTGTGCCAAGGACGGCAGATACATCAAAAAAATCGCGGACCGGTTGTCAATTTTAACTGATTTTAATATTTACTCACCACCAGCAGGTAGCAACAGAGGCTAATTGTATGTAACAGCCTGAACAAATACTAGAACAATATGCATCCAAAACATATTAACAAAGTTTAAAAAAGAACGGTGTCGTTTTTTGGTTTTTCGGAAAACCAAAAAACCGAGTTATTCAGTTTTTAAACCAAAACGGGGAAAACAGATAAATCAACGTTTTGGTTTTGTTTGTATGATTTACGGATAATCCAGTGAATGCTGGGAAAACGAGGAGAAGGCGCATTATGAAGGAGGTGTGTGTGTGGTGTGTGTGTGTGTGGTGTGTGTGTGTGTGTGATCCAGTGTTGATGTAATCTAATATATTAAATGTTCTTTAATAATATCATGTGAGCAGTTTGTAAAGGGAAAACGCAGCAGAGTAAGCTAACATTATCTAAGGCTATTTTCAATATGAGTAGTAGCACATATCCCGCTTCAATCTCATTAGTATGCATAAAAAAGTGACAGGTCACACCTTCTAAGTCCCGCCCCCTAATTATGTTAATGACCCCCCTTTGATATGCTAATGAGCCCCTTTGTTCGAGGTGTTATCGCGTACAGGTGTGACATCCTCACCGGTAGCCCCCACCCCCCTCAGCCCACCCCCTCCCCCTCACATACAGGTGCTACATCCTCTCAGGTAGCCCCCACCCTTCTCAGCCCCCACCCTTCACAGCCCACCCCTCTCAGCCCCCACCTCTCAACCCACCCCTCCTCCCCCCTTACAGCAGGTTTCACATCGCCCTATCGCCCCCACCCCCCTCAGCCCCCACCTTCTCAACCCCCTCCTGTCGGAGTGGAGGGAAAGTTAGAAAAGTGCCGGTTAAAGGTCTTCTATGTTATTTAATGAGCTTTGAAACAAACTGATATGATTCGATATTAAACCAACTAATTATAGTAGATTAATTAACTATTCAAACGTGTACAGTAATTACAATAACAGGGAATAATAAACGGGGGGCGCTCCCTCCTCTCATGACAACACGCCAGTATCATGCAGCTCGCGGGTCCAATAATGAGTGACTCGACAGTAAAACTAAAACATATCTATAAATAGTTTAGGTAGTTTGAGAGGTAATTAAAATAGCTACGTGTGATATCTACGAGTGTGTTTGTTCCTCACCGCATGCAGAGATGCATGCCGAATAGTCCGCAGCAACAGCGGGTCTCTCCGTCACGTACTAGCGTTTATGTCATGCACAATCAGCCCCTACAGGACATCTTTTGTCGGTCACACACACTATTCTTGTATGTCACATAAGAGGTGCAATTGATGCGGTATTGCGCTAAAGGGGATATCATTCTGGCCGGAGAGATTTCCCTCCCAGGGAGACACATGAAAGATCTCCCTCTGAGTATGACCGAGAGGATTTCGAACAAGGATACTCCTTATTCGTATTTAATCTCACTCAGGGAAGATGCTGACGCATTATCACCAATCACCAGCGGTAGTTTAAGACTGGAAATGAGATTCCGATTACCGCTCCCCAGACTACAACTTTAATCGTATATTTTGTTTTGATTCAATTCTGGAGAATCAAAACGTCAAGTGCTGGTAGATTATTCTTAAGAAAAATATTACAAAATGAATAATCATCAATTGGACAATCTCCTGCGACATATGGTGGGGGACTCGTTTGGTGGTGTATGGGCGTCAGATCAGCTACCCCAAGTAAAGCAATTATTCAGATACCCTGTATACATGATTGTAAATACCCACCCCTCCCCCATGCCAGGGGAACACTGGCTAGCAATGACTTTAGAAGGAGAAAATGTGGGGACTTTTTTCGACTCTTTTGGATTTCCTCCCGATTTTAGTCATTATCCTAAAAGCATTCTACAATTTCTAGAAAAACAATGTAAAACTATATTACATCACAATCATCAGCTTCAAAATGTCCTGTCTACAGCCTGTGGTCAGCATTGTGTTTTCTACCTATGTAAAAGAGCATCTGGGCTGTCTTACGAAGATGTGTTATCACTGTATCAAGATGATGTGATAAAAAATGATGCTACTGTAACAAATTTTGTGAAAAAATATCAACGGTGTGAGAGACGTCATAAAGACACTCATTTTAACCACAGTGTTTGTTCTCTACAAATGTTTAAAGATTGTTACAAAATGTAATTCAATGTAATTCTCATTCACTAAGTCACCTAAAACTTTTATTGGAATGGGGTTTTCTTTAGAGCTGTTTTCAGTGAGACAATGCAGTTTCTGATCATTTTTAAGTTTCAAGTTTCAAGGCTTTAGGGCACATGCCCATTAGCTACAGTGTAGATATGTCAATGAAAAACATAGGTCACAGGCTCCTCCAACAGTGTACATAAAACAGATAAAATACTGCAATTTGTGCGTAATTCTCTCACAAAGGAACTGTAAGATACACATTTATGTATGGAAAACTTTATAACTTGGTAAAATATTCATTCATTTGTAATGAATTGAGTTTTCTTCAAGAATCAAACTCTAAATGGAGAGTTTGTGATTTTAACACTGTTTCGATGAGACAATGCAGTTTTGATAACTTGACATGACTAACATTACTTTTTTAAATATATGTTTTTAGTTTTGATATGACAGATTTGTGCGTAATTCTCTCGCAAAGGAACTGTAAGATACACGTTTATGTATGAAAAACTTTATAACTTGGTAAAATATTCATTCATTTGTACTTGGGGATTTTAGTAAAACAATCCAGTTTTCTGGAAATAACTTAAATGATTTTCGTTTTTTCTCCTACAAAGATACTTATAGTTACACTTTAATGGATGCAAAACTTTATAACTTGGTAAAATATTCATTCATTTGTACTGAATTGAGTTTTCTTCAAGAATCAAACTCTAAATGGAGAGTTTGTGATTTTAACACTGTTTCGATGAGACAATGCAGTTTTGATAACTAACATTACTTTTTTAATATTTTTCAACATACTGTGATATTTTGTTTTTTCTCTCCTTTTTTCCATTATATTTTTGAATATACAGACAATCAACGCAATAAGTCCCACCCCAATTAGCAAATCATCCAAAACTAAGGACCCCCACTAAGACGAACAGATTTTCTTTAAGACTGTGACTCTTAAAGGCACTTTGGGATTTTTTAGTAAAACAATCCAGTTTTCTGGAAATAACTTAAATGATTTTCGTTTTTTCTCCTACAAAGATACTTATAGTTACACTTTAAAGGATGCAAAACTTTATAACTTGGTAAAATATTCATTCATTTGTAATGAATTGAGTTTTCTTCAAGAATCAAACTCTAAATGGAGAGTTTGTGATTTTAACACTGTTTCGATGAGACAATGCAGGTTTGATAACTTGACATGACTAACATTACTTTTTTAAATATATGTTTTTAGATGCTTTACTTTTGATTTCTTTCATGTTATTTTAACACAACACTACTTTTTCATATTTTTCAACATACTGTGATATTTTGTTTTTTCTCTCCATTATATTTTTGAATATACAGTGTTTTATCAAAATAAACATGACAAACTATTACATTATACAATATTACGACTTTTTGCGATATTTTCAACACAATATACTTTTTTTTTTTTTGTAGGGCTTCAGGATATTTGGCATGTCATGCATAAAACGGTGTCATCTTTCCTGAAACTGACGTGCTGTCCGTTTTACAAACAAGTTATCTTTCTGCTTCTTCACCCTCTGAATTTTCCTCCCCCGTCCCTCTTACCTCAGCCATCACAACAGCAATCAAGCCAGATCTGTGAAATTAAACACCTCTTCCCAAAGCGTGACTTCCCTATTGAGGGAGGGGGACAGTAGGGCCTAACCCTATTGGCCAAATATACTAACATGCAGAACATATGGTATGTTTGAGTTCAAGCTGTCTGCTCGTTATGTATCCAGTAACTATGAACAGCAGTTTTGTTATTTAACCCTTTAACTCTAATTGACAAATCTAAAATAGCCTCTAGCTTATCTATAAGTTTGTGATTTTAACACTTATTCACTGACACAAGGCAGATTATGGCTTTTTTCTCTTGCCAAGATACTTTTAGACACACTTTGAGGTATGCAAAACCTTAAAACTAGAAAATGAAGTACATTGTCTGATTAGATTTTTTCCGTTATGTATCCAGTAACTATGAACAGCAGTTTGAAAATGTTATTTAACCCTTTAACTCTAATTGACAAATCTAAAATAGCCTCTAGCTTATCTATAAGTTTGTGATTTTAACACTTATTCACTGACACAAGGCAGATTATGGCTTTTTTCTCTTGCCAAGATACTTTTAGACACACTTTGAGGTATGCAAAACCTTAAAACTAGAAAATGAAGTACATTGTCTGATTAGATTTTTTCGTAAAGACTGTTTCTCTAAAAGGCAAGTTTGTGATTTTTAACACTTATTTACTGACACAAGGCCGATTTTGACTTTTTGTCTCTTTTCATGTGTTACCAAGATACTTTTTTAGATACACTTCTATGTATGCAACACTTAACAAAGGGGTATAATATGAAGTACTTTGTAAGGGAATGGGGGTTTCTTTAATAACCCGTTTTTTATTTCTAAAAAACACTTGTACAGTTAAATAATGTAGGTTTTCTCTGATATTCTAGTTATTTTCAGCTACCAAGATACTTTTGTTGATACACTTTTATGTAGGAACATTTGGCAACTGGTAGAATGTCAATTATTTTGTAACAAAATGTATTTTCTTAAAGACTGTGACTCTAAAAGGGAAGTTGGTGATTTTAACACTTCTATTTTTCCCCCGTTGTCTTTCACTTACTGTTTTGATACAGTTTTATGTATGACAACTTTACAACTGGTAGAAAGTTAAGTACTTTTTCTGAACAGATTTTCTTTAAGACTGTGACTCTTAAAGGCACTCTGGGATTTTAGTAAGACAATCCAGTTTTATGGAAGTAACTTAAATTATTTTTGTTTTTTCTCCTACAAAGATACTTATAGTTACACTTTAGTGGATGCAAAACTTTATAACTTGGTAAAATATTCATTAATTTGTAATGAATTGAGTTTCTTTTTTGTTTTTGTTTTTCAACATACTACTGTACACAATGACTTTTCCATATATATATATATATATATATATATTTTTTTTTTCTGACAAACTAAACTTTGACTTTTTCCGTAAAATCGTGACAAACTATTACTTATGCCTAAATTTGACCTCTTGCTGCTTGGTTGGAAATGATAGATGAAAAAGCTACAAAGCTTAAAGAACTTTTCTAAAAACTCTCAATTCTATAGATGACTAATAACCAGCGGTTGATTGAAGCCAGGGATTTTTTTTTTTTCCCGATACTTTGACTTTTCTTTAAAGTAAAATAAAAAAAAGGGTAACTACTATGGAAAACAATCTGTATATATTTATCAGAATGCAGTCAATACCTGTTTAATAAGTGTGTTGTTGATGACGATTGAAAACAGAATGAGTAGTGATCCCCGTGTAAACAGAATGGCTGAAGTTTGTAAACTAGAAGACATTTTTTTGGATATCGTTCATTCTGGCAGTACTATTCAGGGTCATTGGGAAACGATTATAAACGAAACATTTAAAGTGGTAAGTGTGTCAGTGTTTTCAGTGTTTCAGTATTTCAGTGTTTCAGTGTTTTGTGTTTTTGTGTGTCAGTGTTTATGTGTTTCAGTGTTTTCAGTGTTTTGTGTTTCAGTGTTTCAGTGTGTTTGTGTTTATGTGTTTCAGCGTTTTCAGTGTTTTGTGTTTCAGTGTTTCAGTGTTTCAGTGTTTTTGTGTTTTTGTGTTGCAGTGTTTCAGTGTTTTCAATGTTATGTGTTTCAGTATTTCAGTGTGTCAGTGTTTCAGTATTTCAGTGTTTCAGTGTTTTGTTCAGTGTTTCAGTGTTTTCAGTGTTTTGTGTTCAGTGTTTCAGTGTGTTTGTGTTTATGTGTTTCAGTTTTCAGTGTTTTGTGTTTCAGTGTTTCAGTGTGTTTGTGTTTATGTGTTTCAGCATTTTCAGTGTTTTGTGTTTCAGTGTTTCAGTGTTTTTGTGTTTCTGTGTTTCTGTGTTGCAGTGTTCAGTGTTTTCAGTGTTTTGTGTTTCAGTTTCAGTGTGTCAGTGTTTCAGTGTTTCAGTGTTTCAGTGTTTTGTGTTTTTTGTGTGTCAGTGTTTCAGTTTTATGTGTTTCAGTGTTTTCAGTGTTTTTGTGTTTCAGTGTTTGTGTTTATGTGTTTCAGCGTTTTCAGTGTTTTGTGTTTCAGTGTTTCAGTATTTTGTGTTTCTGTGTTTGTGTTTTTGTGTTGCAGTGTTTCAGTGTTTTCAGTGTTTTGTGTTTCAGTGTTTCAGTGTGTTAGTGTTTCAGCGTTTTCAGTGTTTTCAGTGTTTTGTGGCAGATACATCAAAAAAAATCGCGGACCGGTTGTCAATTTTAACTGATTTTAATATTTACTCACCACCAGCAGGTAGCAACAGAGGCTAATTGTATGTAACAGCCTGAACAAATACTAGAACAATATGCATCCAAAACATATTAACAAAGTTTAAAAAAGAACCGGTGTCGTTTTTTGGTTTTTCGGAAAACCAAAAAAACCGATGTTATTCAGTTTTTAAACCAAAACGGGAAAACAGATAAATCAACGTTTTGGTTTTGTTTGTATGATTTACGGATAATCCAGTGAATGCTGGGAAAACGAGGAGAAGGCGCATTATGAAGGAGGTGTGTGGTGTGTGTGTGTGTGTGTGTGTGTGTGTGTGTGTGTGTGATCCAGTGTTGATGTAATCTAATATATTAAACTGTTCTTTAATAATATCATGGAGCAGTTTGTAAAGGGAAAACGCAGCAGAGTAAGCTAACATTATCTAAGGCTATTTCAATATGAGTAGTAGTACATATCCCGCTTCAATCTCATTAGTATGCATAAAAAAGTGACAGGTCACACCTTCTAAGTCCCGCCCCCTAATTATGTTAATGACCCCCTTTGATATGCTAATGAGCCCCTTTGTTCGAGGTGTTATCGCGTACAGGTGTGACATCCTCACCGGTAGCCCCCACCCCCCTCAGCCCACCCCCCTCCCCCTCACATACAGGTGCTACATCCTCTCAGGTAGCCCCCACCCTTCTCAGCCCCCACCCTTCACAGCCCCCACCCCGCTCAGCCCCCACCCTCTCAACCCACCCCTCCTCCCCCCTTACAGCAGGTTTCACATCCGCCCTATCGCCCCCACCCCCTCCTCAGCCCCCACCCTTCTCAACCCCCTCCTGTCCGGAGGGGAAAGTTAGAAAAGTGCCGGTTAAAGGTCTTCTATGTTATTTAATGAGCTTTGAAACAAACTGATATGATTCGATATTAAACCAACTAATTATAGTAGATTAATTAACTATTCAAACGTGTACAGTAATTTACAATAACACGGGAATAATAAACGGGGGGCGCTCTCCCTCCTCTCATGACAACACGCCAGTATCATGCAGCTCGCGGGTCCAATAATGAGTGACTCGACAGTAAAACTAAAACATATCTATAAATAGTTTAGGTAGTTTGAGAGGTAATTAAAATAGCTACGTGTGATATCTACGAGTGTGTTTTGTTCCGCTCACCGCATGCAGAGATGCATGCCGAATAGTCCGCAGCAACAGCGGGTCTCTCCCGTCACGTTACTAGCGTTTATGTCATGCACAATCAGCCCCTACAGGACATCTTTTGTCGGTCACACACACTATTCTTGTATGTCACATAAGAGGTGCAATTGATGCGGTATTGCGCTAAAGGGGATATCATTCTGGCCGGAGAGATTTCCCTCCCAGGGAGACACATGAAAGATCTCCCTCTGAGTATTGACCGAGAGGATTTCGAACAAGGATACTCCTTATTCGTATTTAATCTCACTGCAGGGGAAGATGCTGACGCATTATCACCAATCACCAGCGGTAGTTTAAGACTGGAAATGAGATTCCGATTACCGCTCCCCCAGACTACAACTTTAATCGTATATTCTTGTTTTGATTCAATTCTGGAGATTAATTCAAAACGTCAAGTGCTGGTAGATTATTCTTAAGAAAAATATTACAAAATGAATAATCATCAATTGGACAATCTCCTGCGACATATGGTGGGGGACTCGTTTGGTGGTGTATGGGCGTCAGATCAGCTACCCCAAGTAAAGCAATTATTCAGATACCCTGTATACATGATTGTAAATACCCACCCCTCCCCCATGCCAGGGGAACACTGGCTAGCAATGACTTTAGAAGGAGACAATGTGGGGACTTTTTTCGACTCTTTTGGATTTCCTCCCGATTTTAGTCATTATCCTAAAAGCATTCTACAATTTCTAGAAAAACAATGTAAAACTATATTACATCACAATCATCAGCTTCAAAATGTCCTGTCTACAGCCTGTGGTCAGCATTGTGTTTTCTACCTATGTAAAAGAGCATCTGGGCTGTCTTACGAAGATGTGTTATCACTGTATCAAGATGATGTGATAAAAAATGATGCTACTGTAACAAATTTTGTGAAAAAATATCAACGGTGTGAGAGACGTCATAAAGACACTCATTTTAACCACAGTGTTTGTTCTCTACAAATGTTTAAAGATTGTTACAAAATGTAATTCAATGTAATTCTCATTCACTAAGTCACCTAAAACTTTTATTGGAATGGGGTTTTCTTTAGAGCTGTTTTCAGTGAGACAATGCAGTTTCTGATCATTTTTAAGTTTCAAGTTTCAAGGCTTTAGGGCACATGCCCATTAGCTACAGTGTAGATATGTCAATGAAAAACATAGGTCACAGGCTCCTCCAACAGTGTACATAAAACAGATAAAATACTGCAATTTGTGCGTAATTCTCTCACAAAGGAACTGTAAGATACACATTTATGTATGGAAAACTTTATAACTTGGTAAAATATTCATTCATTTGTAATGAATTGAGTTTTCTTCAAGAATCAAACTCTAAATGGAGAGTTTGTGATTTTAACACTGTTTCGATGAGACAATGCAGTTTTGATAACTTGACATGACTAACATTACTTTTTTAAATATATGTTTTTTAGTTTTGATATGACAGATTTGTGCGTAATTCTCTCGCAAAGGAACTGTAAGATACACGTTTATGTATGAAAAACTTTATAACTTGGTAAAATATTCATTCATTTGTACTTGGGGATTTTAGTAAAACAATCCAGTTTTCTGGAAATAACTTAAATGATTTTCGTTTTTTCTCCTACAAAGATACTTATAGTTACACTTTAATGGATGCAAAACTTTATAACTTGGTAAAATATTCATTCATTTGTACTGAATTGAGTTTTCTTCAAGAATCAAACTCTAAATGGAGAGTTTGTGATTTTAACACTGTTTCGATGAGACAATGCAGTTTTGATAACTAACATTACTTTTTTAATATTTTTCAACATACTGTGATATTTTGTTTTTTCTCTCCTTTTTTCCATTATATTTTTGAATATACAGACAATCAACGCAATAAGTCCCACCCCAATTAGCAAATCATCCAAAACTAAGGACCCCCACTAAGACGAACAGATTTTCTTTAAGACTGTGACTCTTAAAGGCACTTTGGGATTTTTTAGTAAAACAATCCAGTTTTCTGGAAATAACTTAAATGATTTTCGTTTTTTCTCCTACAAAGATACTTATAGTTACACTTTAAAGGATGCAAAACTTTATAACTTGGTAAAATATTCATTCATTTGTAATGAATTGAGTTTTCTTCAAGAATCAAACTCTAAATGGAGAGTTTGTGATTTTAACACTGTTTCGATGAGACAATGCAGGTTTGATAACTTGACATGACTAACATTACTTTTTTAAATATATGTTTTTAGATGCTTTACTTTTGATTTCTTTCATGTTATTTTAACACAACACTACTTTTTCATATTTTTCAACATACTGTGATATTTTGTTTTTCTCTCCATTATATTTTTGAATATACAGTGATTTTTATCAAAATACAACATGCAACTATTACATTATACAATATTACGACTTTTTGCGATATTTTCAACACAATATACTTTTTTTTTGTAGGGCTTCAGGATATTTGGCATGTCATGCATAAAAAACGGTGTCATCTTTCCTGAAACTGACGTGCTGTCCGTTTTACAAACAAGTTATCTTTCTGCTTCTTCACCCTCTGAATTTTCCTCCCCCGTCCCTCTTACCTCAGCCATCACAACAGCAATCAAGCCAGATCTGTGAAATTAAACACCTCTTCCCAAAGCGTGACTTCCCTATTGAGGGAGGGGGACAGTAGGGCCTAACCCTATTGGCCAAATATACTAACATGCAGAACATATGGTATGTTTGAGTTCAAGCTGTCTGCTCGTTATGTATCCAGTAACTATGAACAGCAGTTTTGTTATTTAACCCTTTAACTCTAATTGACAAATCTAAAATAGCCTCTAGCTTATCTATAAGTTTGTGATTTTAACACTTATTCACTGACACAAGGCAGATTATGGCTTTTTTCTCTTGCCAAGATACTTTTAGACACACTTTGAGGTATGCAAAACCTTAAAACTAGAAAATGAAGTACATTGTCTGATTAGATTTTTTCCGTTATGTATCCAGTAACTATGAACAGCAGTTTGAAAATGTTATTTAACCCTTTAACTCTAATTGACAAATCTAAAATAGCCTCTAGCTTATCTATAAGTTTGTGATTTTAACACTTATTCACTGACACAAGGCAGATTATGGCTTTTTTCTCTTGCCAAGATACTTTTAGACACACTTTGAGGTATGCAAAACCTTAAAACTAGAAAATGAAGTACATTGTCTGATTAGATTTTTTCGTAAAGGCTGTTTCTCTAAAAGGCAAGTTTGTGATTTTTAACACTTATTTACTGACACAAGGCCGATTTTGACTTTTTGTCTCTTTTCATGTGTTACCAAGATACTTTTTTAGATACACTTCTATGTATGCAACACTTAACAAAGGGGTATAATATGAAGTACTTTGTAAGGGAATGGGGGTTTCTTTAATAACCCGTTTTTTATTTCTAAAAAACACTTGTACAGTTAAATAATGTAGGTTTTCTCTGATATTCTAGTTATTTTCAGCTACCAAGATACTTTTGTTGATACACTTTTATGTAGGAACATTTGGCAACTGGTAGAATGTCAATTATTTTGTAAAAAATGTATTTTCTTAAAGACTGTGACTCTAAAAGGGAAGTTGGTGATTTTAACACTTCTATTTTTCCCCCGTTGTCTTTCACTTACTGTTTTGATACAGTTTTATGTATGACAACTTTACAACTGGTAGAAAGTTAAGTACTTTTTTCTGAACAGATTTTCTTTAAGACTGTGACTCTTAAAGGCACTCTGGGATTTTAGTAAGACAATCCAGTTTTATGGAAGTAACTTAAATTATTTTTGTTTTTTCTCCTACAAAGATACTTATAGTTACACTTTAGTGGATGCAAAACTTTATAACTTGGTAAAATATTCATTAATTTGTAATGAATTGAGTTTCTTTTTTGTTTTTGTTTTTCAACATACTACTGTACACAATGACTTTTCCATATATATATATATATATATATATATTATTTTTTTCTGACAAACTAAACTTTGACTTTTTCCGTAAAATCGTGACAAACTATTACTTATGCCTAAATTTGACCTCTTGCTGCTTGGTTGGAAATGATAGATGAAAAAGCTACAAAGCTTAAAGAACTTTTCTAAAAACTCTCAATTCTATAGATGACTAATAACCAGCGGTTGATTGAAGCCAGGGATTCTTTTTTTTTCCCAATACTTTGACTTTTCTTTAAAGTAAAATAAAAAAAAGGGTAACTACTATGGAAAACAATCTGTATATATTTATCAGAATGCAGTCAATACCTGTTTAATAAGTGTGTTGTTGATGACGATTGAAAACAGAATGAGTAGTGATCCCCGTGTAAACAGAATGGCTGAAGTTTGTAAACTAGAAGACGTTTTTTTGGATATCGTTCATTCTGGCAGTACTATTCAGGGTCATTGGGAAACGATTATAAACGAAACATTTAAAGTGGTAAGTGTGTCAGTGTTTTCAGTGTTTCAGTATTTCAGTGTTTCAGTGTTTTGTGTTTTTGTGTGTCAGTGTTTATGTGTTTCAGTGTTTTCAGTGTTTTGTGTTTCAGTGTTTCAGTGTGTTTGTGTTTATGTGTTTCAGCGTTTTCAGTGTTTTGTGTTCAGTGTTTCAGTGTTTCAGTGTTTTTGTGTTTTTGTGCTGCAGTGTTTCAGTGTTTTCAATGTTATGTGTTTCAGTATTTCAGTGTGTCAGTGTTTCAGTATTTCAGTGTTTCAGTGTTTTGTGTGTCAGTGTTTCAGTGTTTTCAGTGTTTTGTGTTTCAGTGTTTCAGTGTGTTTGTGTTTATGTGTTTCAGCATTTTCAGTGTTTTGTGTTTCAGTGTTTCAGTGTGTTTGTGTTTATGTGTTTCAGCATTTTCAGTGTTTTGTGTTTCAGTGTTTCAGTGTTTTTGTGTTTCTGTGTTTCTGTGTTGCAGTGTTGCAGTGTTTCAGTGTTTTGTGTTTCAGTATTTCAGTGTGTCAGTGTTTCAGTGTTTCAGTGTTTCAGTGTTTTGTGTTTTTTCGTGTGTCAGTGTTTCAGTGTTTATGTGTTTCAGTGTTTTCAGTGTTTTTGTGTTTCAGTGTGTTTGTGTTTATGTGTTTCAGCGTTTTTCAGTGTTTTGTGTTTCAGTGTTTCAGTATTTTTGTGTTTCTGTGTTTCTGTGTTTTTGTGTTGCAGTGTTTCAGTGTTTTCAGTGTTTTGTGTTTCAGTGTTTCAGTGTGTTTATGTGTTTCAGCGTTTTCAGTGTTTTCAGTGTTTTGTGTTTCAGTGTTTCAGTGTTTTGTGTTTCTGTGTTTCTGTGTTTTTGTGTTGCAGTGTTTCAGTGTTTTCAGTGTTTTGTGTTTCAGTGTTTCTGTGTTTCTGTTTTTGTGTGTCAGTGTTTTCAGTTTCAGTGTTTCAGTGTTTTTTGTGTTTCAGTGTTTTGTGTGTCAGTGTGTCAATGTTTACAGCCTTTCTTTGCTCTGATCAATCCCCAGGGATCCTCCCCTGGAAGGAATATAGCAGGATGAGAGAAAAACATTTAAAAAAACGTATCTTAGAAGTGGCTATAACATTTGATGCATTTCTAAAAGATAGTCAGATTCCTAAAAAGTTACAAACGGATGATGGAAAAGAATTATTTGTTTCTTCAGCAAGGCTTCAAAAATCTTGTTAAATAATTCTTTTCCATCATCCGTTTGCAACTTTTTAGGAATCTGACTATCTTTTAGAATTGCATCAAATGTTATAGCCACTTCTAAGATACGTTTTTTTAAATGTTTTTCTCTCATCCTGCTATATTCCTTCCAGGGGAGGATCCCTGGGGATTGATCAGAGCAAAGAAAGGCTGTAAACACTGACACACAAAACACTGAAACACAAAAAACACTGAAACACTGAAACTGAAAACACTGACACACAAAAACACAGAAACACAGAAACACTGAAACACTGAAACACAAAACACTGAAAACACTGAAACACTGCAACAAAAAACACAGAAACACAGAAACACAAAAACACTGAAACACTGAAACACAAAACACTGAAAACACTGAAAACGCTGAAACACATAAACACACTGAAACACTGAAACACAAAACACTGAAAACACTGAAACACAAAAACACAAAAACACAGAAACACAGAAACAAAAATACTGAAACACTGAAACACTGAAACACAAAACACTGAAAAACGCTGAAACACATAAACACAAACACACTGAAACACTGAAAACAAAAACACTGAAAACACTGAAACACATAAACACTGAAACACTGACACACGAAAAAACACAAAACACTGAAACACTGAAATACTGAAACACTGAAACACTGACACACTGAAATACTGAACACAAAACACTGAAAACACTGAAACACTGCAACACTGCAACACAGAAACACAGAAACACAAAAACACTGAAACACTGAAACACAAAACACTGAAAACGCTGAAACACATAAACACAAACACACTGAAACACTGAAACACAAAACACTGAAAATGCTGAAAACATAAACACAAACACACTGAAACACTGAACACAAAACACTGAAAACACTGAAACACTGACACACAAAACACTGAAACACTGAAATACTGAAACACTGACACACTGAAATACTGAAACACAACATTGAAAACACTGAAACACTGCAACACAAAAACACTGAAACACTGAAACACTGAAACACAAAACACTGAAAACGCTGAAACACATAAACACAAACACACTGAAACACTGAAACACAAAACACTGAAAACACTGAAACACATAAACACTGACACACAAAAACACAAAACACTGAAACACTGAAATACTGAAACACTGAAAACACTGACACACTTACCACTTTAAATGTTTCGTTTATAATCGTTTCCCAATGACCCTGAATAGTACTGCCAGAATGAACGATATCCAAAAAAATGTCTTCTAGTTTACAAACTTCAGCCATTCTGTTTACACGGGGATCACTACTCATTCTGTTTTCAATCGTCATCAACAACACACTTATTAAACAGGTATTGACTGCATTCTGATAAATATATACAGATTGTTTTCCATAGTAGTTACCCTTTTTTTTATTTTACTTTAAAGAAAAGTCAAAGTATGGGAAAAAAAAAAAATCCCTGGCTTCAATCAACCGCTGGTTATTAGTCATCTATAGAATTGAGAGTTTTTAGAAAAGTTCTTTAAGCTTTGTAGCTTTTTCATCTATCATTTCCAACCAAGCAGCAAGAGGTCAAATTTAGGCATAAGTAATAGTTTGTCACGATTTTACGGAAAAAGTCAAAGTTTAGTTTGTCAGAAAAAAAAAAAAATATATATATATATATATATATATATATGGAAAAGTCATTGTGTACAGTAGTATGTTGAAAAACAAAAACAAAAAAGAAACTCAATTCATTACAAATTAATGAATATTTTACCAAGTTATAAAGTTTTGCATCCACTAAAGTGTAACTATAAGTATCTTTGTAGGAGAAAAAACAAAAATAATTTAAGTTACTTCCATAAAACTGGATTGTCTTACTAAAATCCCAGAGTGCCTTTAAGAGTCACAGTCTTAAAGAAAATCTGTTCAGAAAAAAGTACTTAACTTTCTACCAGTTGTAAAGTTGTCATACATAAAACTGTATCAAAACAGTAAGTGAAAGACAACGGGGGAAAAATAGAAGTGTTAAAATCACCAACTTCCCTTTTAGAGTCACAGTCTTTAAGAAAATACATTTTGTTACAAAATAATTGACATTCTACCAGTTGCCAAATGTTCCTACATAAAAGTGTATCAACAAAAGTATCTTGGTAGCTGAAAATAACTAGAATATCAGAGAAAACCTACATTATTTAACTGTACAAGTGTTTTTTAGAAATAAAAAACGGGTTATTAAAGAAACCCCCATTCCCTTACAAAGTACTTCATATTATACCCCTTTGTTAAGTGTTGCATACATAGAAGTGTATCTAAAAAAGTATCTTGGTAACACATGAAAAGAGACAAAAAGTCAAAATCGGCCTTGTGTCAGTAAATAAGTGTTAAAAATCACAAACTTGCCTTTTAGAGAAACAGTCTTTACGAAAAAATCTAATCAGACAATGTACTTCATTTTCTAGTTTTAAGGTTTTGCATACCTCAAAGTGTGTCTAAAAGTATCTTGGCAAGAGAAAAAAGCCATAATCTGCCTTGTGTCAGTGAATAAGTGTTAAAATCACAAACTTATAGATAAGCTAGAGGCTATTTTAGATTTGTCAATTAGAGTTAAAGGGTTAAATAACATTTTCAAACTGCTGTTCATAGTTACTGGATACATAACGGAAAAAATCTAATCAGACAATGTACTTCATTTTCTAGTTTTAAGGTTTTGCATACCTCAAAGTGTGTCTAAAAGTATCTTGGCAAGAGAAAAAAGCCATAATCTGCCTTGTGTCAGTGAATAAGTGTTAAAATCACAAACTTATAGATAAGCTAGAGGCTATTTTAGATTTGTCAATTAGAGTTAAAGGGTTAAATAACAAAACTGCTGTTCATAGTTACTGGATACATAACGAGCAGACAGCTTGAACTCAAACATACCATATGTTCTGCATGTTAGTATATTTGGCCAATAGGGTTAGGCCCTACTGTCCCCCTCCCTCAATAGGGAAGTCACGCTTTGGGAAGAGGTGTTTAATTTCACAGATCTGGCTTGATTGCTGTTGTGATGGCTGAGGTAAGAGGGACGGGGGAGGAAAATTCAGAGGGTGAAGAAGCAGAAAGATAACTTGTTTGTAAAACGGACAGCACGTCAGTTTCAGGAAAGATGACACCGTTTTTATGCATGACATGCCAAATATCCTGAAGCCCTACAAAAAAAAAAAAAAGTATATTGTGTTGAAAATATCGCAAAAAGTCGTAATATTGTATAATGTAATAGTTGCATGTTGTATTTTGATAAAAATCACTGTATATTCAAAAATATAATGGAGAGAAAAAACAAAATATCACAGTATGTTGAAAAATATGAAAAAGTATGTTGTGTTAAAATAACATGAAAGAAATCAAAAGTAAAGCATCTAAAAACATATATTTAAAAAAGTAATGTTAGTCATGTCAAGTTATCAAACCTGCATTGTCTCATCGAAACAGTGTTAAAATCACAAACTCTCCATTTAGAGTTTGATTCTTGAAGAAAACTCAATTCATTACAAATGAATGAATATTTTACCAAGTTATAAAGTTTTGCATCCTTTAAAGTGTAACTATAAGTATCTTTGTAGGAGAAAAAACGAAAATCATTTAAGTTATTTCCAGAAAACTGGATTGTTTTACTAAAAAATCCCAAAGTGCCTTTAAGAGTCACAGTCTTAAAGAAAATCTGTTCGTCTTAGTGGGGGTCCTTAGTTTTGGATGATTTGCTAATTGGGGTGGGACTTATTGCGTTGATTGTCTGTATATTCAAAAATATAATGGAAAAAAGGAGAGAAAAAACAAAATATCACAGTATGTTGAAAAATATTAAAAAAGTAATGTTAGTTATCAAAACTGCATTGTCTCATCGAAACAGTGTTAAAATCACAAACTCTCCATTTAGAGTTTGATTCTTGAAGAAAACTCAATTCAGTACAAATGAATGAATATTTTACCAAGTTATAAAGTTTTGCATCCATTAAAGTGTAACTATAAGTATCTTTGTAGGAGAAAAAACGAAAATCATTTAAGTTATTTCCAGAAAACTGGATTGTTTTACTAAAATCCCCAAGTACAAATGAATGAATATTTTACCAAGTTATAAAGTTTTTCATACATAAACGTGTATCTTACAGTTCCTTTGCGAGAGAATTACGCACAAATCTGTCATATCAAAACTAAAAAACATATATTTAAAAAAGTAATGTTAGTCATGTCAAGTTATCAAAACTGCATTGTCTCATCGAAACAGTGTTAAAATCACAAACTCTCCATTTAGAGTTTGATTCTTGAAGAAAACTCAATTCATTACAAATGAATGAATATTTTACCAAGTTATAAAGTTTTCCATACATAAATGTGTATCTTACAGTTCCTTTGTGAGAGAATTACGCACAAATTGCAGTATTTTATCTGTTTTATGTACACTGTTGGAGGAGCCTGTGACCTATGTTTTTCATTGACATATCTACACTGTAGCTAATGGGCATGTGCCCTAAAGCCTTGAAACTTGAAACTTAAAAATGATCAGAAACTGCATTGTCTCACTGAAAACAGCTCTAAAGAAAACCCCATTCCAATAAAAGTTTTAGGTGACTTAGTGAATGAGAATTACATTGAATTACATTTTGTAACAATCTTTAAACATTTGTAGAGAACAAACACTGTGGTTAAAATGAGTGTCTTTATGACGTCTCTCACACCGTTGATATTTTTTCACAAAATTTGTTACAGTAGCATCATTTTTTATCACATCATCTTGATACAGTGATAACACATCTTCGTAAGACAGCCCAGATGCTCTTTTACATAGGTAGAAAACACAATGCTGACCACAGGCTGTAGACAGGACATTTTGAAGCTGATGATTGTGATGTAATATAGTTTTACATTGTTTTTCTAGAAATTGTAGAATGCTTTTAGGATAATGACTAAAATCGGGAGGAAATCCAAAAGAGTCGAAAAAAGTCCCCACATTGTCTCCTTCTAAAGTCATTGCTAGCCAGTGTTCCCCTGGCATGGGGGAGGGGTGGGTATTTACAATCATGTATACAGGGTATCTGAATAATTGCTTTACTTGGGGTAGCTGATCTGACGCCCATACACCACCAAACGAGTCCCCCACCATATGTCGCAGGAGATTGTCCAATTGATGATTATTCATTTTGTAATATTTTTCTTAAGAATAATCTACCAGCACTTGACGTTTTGAATTAATCTCCAGAATTGAATCAAAACAAGAATATACGATTAAAGTTGTAGTCTGGGGGAGCGGTAATCGGAATCTCATTTCCAGTCTTAAACTACCGCTGGTGATTGGTGATAATGCGTCAGCATCTTCCCCTGCAGTGAGATTAAATACGAATAAGGAGTATCCTTGTTCGAAATCCTCTCGGTCAATACTCAGAGGGAGATCTTTCATGTGTCTCCCTGGGAGGGAAATCTCTCCGGCCAGAATGATATCCCCTTTAGCGCAATACCGCATCAATTGCACCTCTTATGTGACATACAAGAATAGTGTGTGTGACCGACAAAAGATGTCCTGTAGGGGCTGATTGTGCATGACATAAACGCTAGTAACGTGACGGGAGAGACCCGCTGTTGCTGCGGACTATTCGGCATGCATCTCTGCATGCGGTGAGCGGAACAAAACACACTCGTAGATATCACACGTAGCTATTTTAATTACCTCTCAAACTACCTAAACTATTTATAGATATGTTTTAGTTTTACTGTCGAGTCACTCATTATTGGACCCGCGAGCTGCATGATACTGGCGTGTTGTCATGAGAGGAGGGAGAGCGCCCCCCGTTTATTATTCCCGTGTTATTGTAAATTACTGTACACGTTTGAATAGTTAATTAAATCTACTATAATTAGTTGGTTTAATATCGAATCATATCAGTTTGTTTCAAAGCTCATTAAATAACATAGAAGACCTTTAACCGGCACTTTTCTAACTTTCCCCTCCGGACAGGAGGGGGTTGAGAAGGGTGGGGGCTGAGGAGGGGGTGGGGGCGATAGGGCGGATGTGAAACCTGCTGTAAGGGGGGAGGAGGGGTGGGTTGAGAGGGTGGGGGCTGAGCGGGGTGGGGGCTGTGAAGGGTGGGGGCTGAGAAGGGTGGGGGCTACCTGAGAGGATGTAGCACCTGTATGTGAGGGGGAGGGGGGTGGGCTGAGGGGGGTCATTAACATAATTAGGGGGCGGGACTTAGAAGGTGTGACCTGTCACTTTTTTATGCATACTAATGAGATTGAAGCGGGATATGCTACTACTAATATGCAATTATATTATCATTGTATCTGTGTATAAAATGGTTTTAAATAGCAAAAATGTTGATACATTCTGATTGAAAAACTATATATATTGTCCAAAACATTATTTACCAAATTGGGCATATCTATGCTATGTCTTTTTAAGATGTTTATTAATAATAACCTGGTGAGCTAGTTGTGTTTAGCATTAGCAGATAAAACTGAGTTTTGTGAAATCATATGTAGAGTCAATGCAAAGACCCAGATCCATGCCTGGCAACACGAAGGAAGTGAAGATGTTAAATTCATATCACCTGCGTATTCGTGCAGTGTGAAACATTTCAACTTGAGTGTAAAGTTAGTGACGCTCTGTTACAAAAACCTGTCAGTGTTGAGATTGTGCTCCTGTGGTCTCTGACGGTCTGAGGGAATCAGAGAGGAGAACAGAGCTCTACAGCAGCTCATATTCAATCAGGGTTATTCATGTTCCTGTATAAACCAGAGACTGTCTGTGGTGCTAACAATATAGTGACTGCTGTACTTATGACTTCATGAAGTCATTCTGAGTGTTGATGGAGCAGCTAATGTTAGCCTAGCTTTAATCAAACCGATCTCATTCAGAAAAAAACATTTAAAAAGGTGTTTTTGCTCATTGTGTTGGAGACAGACCTGACAAAGCATTAACTCAGGATTTTTACAAATCAGTATCATTCTGTTGTTACTTAGGCATCCTTTCCATATGTTTATTGCTATGATTCACAGCAGATTCTATGCAAGTTGGGTTTATAGTGTACCAGGTTAATACAGCTGTGTGTGTAGATACAGGGAACATGTGCTCCTCTGGGTGATCAATCCAGACAGGAGGCTCTCTGGTTTTATGATCATGTGAATTGTAAGCTATCTGCCTGATCACAAGAGTATATTATATAGATCTTTTTTAAAAGATCAAACTAGAATTTGCCCCCTTGTTGTACCTTTGGTGAGAATCAGGTCCTCTAACCCAGGGGTTCCCAACCTTTATTGTGCCAAGGACCGCAGATACATCAAAAAAAATCGCGGACCGGTTGTTTAATTTTAACTGATTTTAATATTTACTCACCACCAGCAGGTAGCAACAGAGGCTAATTGTATGTAACAGCCTGAACAAATACTAGAACAATATGCATCCAAAACATATTAACAAAGTTTAAAAAATAACCGGTGTCGTTTTTTGGTTTTTCGGAAAACCAAAAAAACCGATGTTATTCAGTTTTTAAACCAAAACGGGAAAACAGATAAATCAACGTTTTGGTTTTGTTTGTATGATTTACGGATAATCCAGTGAATGCTGGGAAAACGAGGAGAAGGCGCATTATGAAGGAGGTGTGTGTGTGTGTGTGTGTGTGTGTGTGTGTGTGTGTGTGTTGTGTGTGTGTGTGTGTGTGTGTGTGTGTGTGTGTGTGTGTGTGTGTGTGTGTGTGTGTGTGTGTGTGTGTGTGTGTGTGTGTGTGTGTGTGTGTGTGTGTGTGTGTGTGTGTGTGGTGTGTGTGTGTGTGTGTGTGTGTGTGTGTGTGTGTGTGTGTCACACTGGCATTTGTTTTCAGGAGATATTATGATAGTGTCGTTCGTTCCGGTGCACTCCGACAGCATTTAGCACTACATCGAGATTAAGATTAAACTAATTATTTTGGGAACAGCCGCATATATGGAGTTAGCCATATGTGTGTAAATTACAGTTTTTAAACATTTGAAAACCAATGCCGGTGTCGGACAGACACAAACACACCGAACACACAGAGCTGAGCTGAGCAGAGCACATACACACACACATCATGCGCCTTGGTGACTGACTGGACATCTCCTTCATAAAACTAATAAAAGGGGGAGTAATCGGCCAGTTCGATGTGTGTAGATGTGTGTGTAGAGATGTGTGTAGAGGTGTGTGTGGTTAACACGTAGCAGCCTGCAGTCACTCTTAAGCTGTTCTGATGAAGTTAAACACAGCGAATGCGGTGCGTAAAAAGGCACAGCTCTTTACCCTGGTGCTGCACTTCTCAGAGGCGGAGTATACGTCCCGCTGCCTCCTGATGCTGCAGCCATTTCATGAGTGAAGGAGGTTTTCCTTCTATAAAACAGCTGCGGGCAGCAGATACCGTGAGAGTCCCGGACATTAATTCATAGATCAAGGCAGACTGGTTTACTCTCCTGTTTTGCCAATCCGGTAGGGGGGGCGGATCGATCCCAAAATATCGATACTTCCGATATTACGTTACGTTTCAAAATATCGATACTATAGCCAATAGGATCGATACTTTTATACTTTTTTTCTCCCTCTCCTCTACTCGTCAATTTCATCAAAAACTATGTGCAGACGAACACAAGTATAGCGCTCTTTTCTTCTCTCTCCACTGCTGTCCTCCTCTCCTCGAGGCTCGCGCACGCGCTACGCGCTCCCTGCCTGAACGCCGATTATCAAGCTGACTGACAGCAGCCAGCAGGGCAGGACAGCAGCAGCCAGCGACTCGCTTGTGCGACACACATACGCGCATGATGGCTGAGAGAAAGAGGAGCGTTGTGTGGAGCTATTTCACAACTGGCAATGAAAACTTAGCGAACTTTGATGTGTGCAAGAAGGCAGTTCGCTACTGTGGCCACTTTGTATTGTTATTTTTCATGTTTGCACTTTAAATTTGCAAAAGTAAAACGTTTATTTGTCTATAAAAACTGTCCTGTCTTTATTCATGAAAATGAATTCAGATTTAGTCTATTTATGATGCATTCAGCTCAAAAATCATGTCATGCAGCTCCCCCCTATATGAAAGTACATAAGACGCTTTTCATTTGAAAAAGTATCGGTATCGGTATCGATATCGGCGATACTGGCCCTGAAATACTTGGTATCGGATCGAATCCAGATTTTGTGGTATCGCCCACCCCTACAATCCGGTGCTTAAACAAATAGCTCTACACCCCTGGCCGACATGTCCAGACTTAAAATGAAGTCAGAGTTTGAAATATATCTCAAATAATGTATGCACCACCATTTCCCCACATAAACATAACAGTCTGCAATCAAACGGTTGTCTCCTGTGCGCTCCTCTTCCTACTTGGCGCACCGGCTGTCGTGCGCACAAGAGGCTGAGACCAGGCTGAGCCGCCGAATCCCTCGGAACATCATAAAAGCCATTTTCAACGGTTCTCTGGTGAAAGATTAACTAGCTACTGGATGAAATAATATGACTGGTGGCATAGGTGCGAAAATTACACTTTTTGAAAAAATGTATGATAAAATATTTTTATATATTTATAATTCTGCAAATATTACGATAAACTCACAGCTATTTCGCGGCCCGGCAGTAACACCTCCGCCCGTACCGGTCCGCGGACCGGGGGTTGGGAACCCCTGCTCTAACCTGTTAAGACCTTTTTTTTTCACGGAACTGTGTCTCAGGGCTTTTTAACATTTAAAAAACTATGAATGTGTCATACCCACCTAACGGGAAGAAACTCAGCTAACTGACGATACGAACCATTTTTACCGAAACAAAACACAAGTCTCACAAGAAGCGTTTAAATGAGCCCTGAGCGAAAAAATGCTGACGCACTTAGCACAGAACTCACGTTATAAATACTTTATTACTTATCGGATCTGCACAAACAAGATTCCACAGATTATAGATATATAAGTATCATCACTGAGCGATCAGAACACGCGGCAGGGGAAGCAAACCCAGACATCACACAACGTAGCTTTAGTATAGCCTAAACGGAGATATTCTTACCTTCGCTGTTGTTCTGATCAAAAGTTGTGTTCAATGGCATTAAAACGATGAAAACGCTGCTGAAGGTTAATCCATAGGTTAATCCATAGGTTAATCCAATGTGTCTGTGTCACTTTGAAATGATTACTGATAATCCATCTTCATATTTACTAGTTTTCAGTTTTCAGACGTAACATACAGATGTAGCACTTCATTTCAGACGCCTACCCGTGCGGGTCCGTGCTCTGCACGGGGTGGGCCCCTGCTGAAAAGGTAAACCCCCCGCAGGACTTGATACGCCCCCTTGATAAATACATTTAATTATAATGAAACCAGCTGCAATGGATCATGGATCCACCAGGGGGTGCAGTGATTAAAAAGCTGCCACAGTGGAACTCATGTGAAATAAAAAATAAACAGCTGATAGATCTACAGGTATCTGATATAGCAGATATTTGTTAAGATCCATATGTCACGGATAGGATCATATTCTGTGCTAAATAAGAGACATGTAATAATTTACAAAACATCACCATGTTTTTATTTAACAAAATAATGTTGTTTAATCCACGTTGGCGTAAATACAAAACCATCGCTATGTTTTTTCATCAGGAAATGCAGACCGGCTCAAAAAAACGTTTTTTAATCATCATCCTCACGATCATTTAAAGGTGGGGTAGGTAAGTTTGAGAAACCGGCTCGAGATCGCTAGAATTTGAAAATACAACCGGAGAAAATCTGCCACTTCCTTATAGACACACACGAACGCGCACATGACCAATGAGGGCACGAGATACATTTGTGCACAGATGGAAGGCTGACAGGCAGGTAGGCCATCCAGTTATTTTAGCCGGGCCGGCTAAAATGATTGGTCGTACTTTTTACAGTACTACAGCTTCCACAGATGACATTTTGAATGGATTTTTGTCAAAGCACTTCAGATATTCATTGCTATCAGGATGTTAAGAGCATTCCATGGAATATAACAAAAAGTGTATCTCGAGCCGGTTTCTCAAACTTACCTACCCCACCTTTAATGTATCATATGTTCGCCGAATTGAAATGAATGCACTAATACATGTAGTTTAATCCACGTGAGTTTACAACTACAAAAATAATCGGTTTGTTTTTATATCACATCCGACCGGAGGAAAATGCAGCACGGCTCTCACTACCGATAATCCTAATCCCACGGGCAAACAATAATATGTACAGTGTTAATAGTTTACTGTATTATTAGTGTCTAATATTACTGCTATAACAATCACACATTGAGTTGTTAAAATCAGACCGTTGTTTTTTTTTAAACAGTCTGACAGGCCCAGGCCCCACGGGAACGAAAACGGGTTGAATCCGCATATTTCTCTTGCGTATAGCCCTTTTTGCTACACAACGCCGTAACGGAACGATAGAAACGGACCCTGCAAACGACAACGGGTCCAAAGGTGGATAGATCTGGGAACGGAGCGCTCTGGGGGGTCCAACAACTCCGTGTGGTAGCCTATACGGTCATCATTTTCTGATAATGACGACGCATAGCCCCGCCTCCACCCACCTCTGCTGCTCACCCCCGCAAAAGTACACTGCACACTGAATTCAGATTATTTATCTTTATCTCGATATGGACATAAACGCGAGTGAAGTCTAATCTGACAGGACGGAGACACGCAGCTCCTCGTGCAGTGATGCAGCGGGAGGAAAACACACACTTCAAGTCAGATCATCACCCTTAGCTATTTTAATTACCTCTCAAACTACCTAAACTAGATATAAATATGTTTATTTTTACTGTCGGGTCACTCATTACTGGATCAGCTGCTGCATGAGACAGACACTGACGCTGTCAGAAGAGAGGAAAAGAGAGGCTCCGTGTATTTTATTATATATCATTATATAGAGTCGTTATTCATTTGTTTTAAAGCTCAATAAATAACAAAGAAGACCTTTGACCGGCACTTTTATCATTTTGTCCGGAAGATTTAAACTTTAACACACGTTGACCGGCGAAAAACTCTGCCCGGTTCCCTCGGCCCCACCGCGGAGAATAAACAGAAGTGCAGCCATGACAACCATTCTTCTTCGCTGCTTTTGTGGAGGAAGTTGCTGCTTTTGTGGAGGAAGTTACAGCGCCACGTACAGGCTCGGCATATGTACTGCAGCTTTTCCAGCGGTTGGATCTAAACGGAGCTGTCTCGTGTGGGAAGACACTATCCGGTGTATATTGCGTGTGGGCGGAAGCTTTTTGGCGATTGCGTTTGCGTTAATCCTATGCGTTTTGCCGTATGCGTTCCCGTGGGGCCGGGGCCTGAATGAAACGGCAGCTCTCAGGTGATCTGCTGTGTGTTTACACACCTAATGGCCCATCAGCCACAGCTCTCTCCCCCCCCCCTGATCTTTCTTCTCCAGCAGTTAAGTTAACTGTAGGTTACTCTGAGGCGTTGTGCACACGGGAACGTTTGCGTTTATGCACAGTATGCGTTTTCAAAAAAAGTCTTCCGTTCACATGCATTCGTTTCATTTAACGTGTCTGTTCAAACGAGACCGCTGGAAACGCTGGACACGCTGTAGTACATATGCCGGGACTGTAAGTGGCGCTGTAACTTCTGCCACAAAATACACCAAAAGCAGCGAAGAAGACCCCGGAGCAGCCCGGAGCAATGTTGCCATGGCTACCCTTCTGTTTAAGCCCCGCGGTGGATTTAGCAACATGTAGTTCATGTAATTCTCCATGTCCACTTGTTGCTGATGGTTGTGGTAGAGGAGCTGTAGATTTGCACTAACATCTGTAGCATGGTCAGTAGCAGTAGCATTAGCAGTAGCTACTGACAGGAGGAAGTGTGTGTGGCGATTATAGTAATTTCCTCAGCATGTAAATATATGGATAAATGCAACGGGAAGTTAACTGAAAGAAACCTGTGAATCTGTGGATATTGCATCGACCGACAAAGAAGCACGTCTCCGTGGAGAGGACGCGCTCAGAAAGAGAGATATTCTCTACAAACACCGGGTGATACGCCGGTCCTCGCGTTTCCTTTTTTTGTGTGGATTATAGCCTGAATAGGCCTACAAACATTTCTCTTTTTGCCGCCGACGGGCGCAGGAGCAATGAACAATAATGGCCTGGATTAGGCAGTAAAGACAATTTTGGTGTATCGCAGAGCGGACTGTTTAATTTTGTTTGTGTTGTTTGGCTGGAAAATTGTCAATATAATGGATCAATGCATGAAATCTGACTCTGTTTATTTTGTTTAAGGAGTATATTGGGTGTTAACAATTCTGGTTTGCCTTTTATAATATTATTGCATTCAAGAACCGTTTAATTAACACAGCTATTTTTGATAGTTGATCGTTACAGATGGCTACTGGCCATGCTACAGCAGTGAGCAACAGAGGTGGGGAGAGGTGGGGCTATCGTAATTTTTTCAGGAAATATTCGTATAGAGGCGATTACACGGACTCGTTTGACCCCCAGAGAGTTTTGTTTGCAAATCTATCCACCTTGGGACCCGTTATCGTTTGTGGGGTCCGTTTCTATCGGCCTCATGTAAATAATAGGGCTATACGCAAGATAAACTATGCAGATACAAGCCGTTTTGTCCTCGTGTAAACGGCACCTGAGTGACAAGCTTACAGTTAGTGAAGTAACACTTTTTTTTTGTGAGTCACGACCTGGCTGTTTCATTCTAACATAACGCTCCAAATATTACTGTTTCCACTCGGACTTCAATACAGCTACACCATTGTTTGGTTTCCATGGTAACGCGTCTCTTTAGTACAACTCTACCCTCTGCTCACTCCTTTCCTGTAAATTAAAGTATACAGGTCCAGCTCACACATATGACAGCGCAGTTGCTCCATCATTCCATCTCTTATTTTTTCCTGCTCAAATACGCTCCTTGGCCCGGGACCACATATTTATTTAGATATGTTTTAACCTGTTAAGCACCAAGCCTGTTTTTCATGTTTCAGGCTCGAAAATGACATGCCCAAAACAAATGACTACAACCTAACTTCTAAAAGGGTTATATGAATAATTTCTTTTATCAAAGCAAGGTTATATCTGTGAGTTGGATGTAGAAGTGTCAGAATCAATATAAATGTTTTTTATTTTAAAGAAAATTCAGATTTTACATCGTAAAAAACTGTAAATTATAGTGTCCGTCCAAAAATTAAAATTACATTTTTTACAGATAGTGAAAACTACCCTTGGATGATGGGTTAGTAGACTAAAAGCTTTAGGAATCCAAAGTACAACTATAATAAGTACCCTGTATCAAGATTGATGCAAAACAAGTGACATTTGACCTTTTAGAGAGGTTTAGCCAAAACCCCACCTCATGAGTGATTTGGGTGAAAATGTTTTTTTTTTCCATATTTCTGGCCCCCCTTGGTCGATTTGGATGGTTGACACTCTTTCTGACCGTTAGAGCCAATAGAATCGAAGGAGGAGGCCCACATACACACTCATTGTAAAGAGAAAAGGTGAGGGCTGCGCGCATGGAAATCTAGGTTAGAGTGGAGCTGCATTCTAGCTTTGGCATTTGGAAACAAAAAAGCAGTTTTATTGCTTATGGATTATCAGAAATAATTTCAAAGAGGGCACAGATACATTGGATGAACCTATGGATTAACTGCAGCATCGTTTTTTTTATCGTTTTAATGCCATTGAAGACCACTTTTGACCAAGGTAAACCATGTTAGCGTTTCTAGCTACTTAGCTCCACATGTTATGATATACGCTTTCGTTTATAGCGTCGCAAATGTTTATCACTGAGTGTTGAGGTGGGCACCCCTAGATTCAGTGTCTCCAGGACACCAAAAACGAGTGGTTGGCTGTGCATCTAGGATAAGTAATAAGGGAGTTAGAGTGAGTTTAAGTGCCGTTTTAGTTAAATCTTTCGCTCGGGCTAATTCAGAGGCTGAGTGCTAGCATTGTGGGGTTTTTTTGGAGAAAAAAAATTAAAAAGATCAGTTAGCTGAGTTTCTTCCCGTTACATGGATATAAAACATTCATAGTTTATTAAATATTAAGATTCCTTAGACGTTGTTTCCTGCAAATGACGCGTTTATCCGCCCGGTACCGGGGGGCCGTGCGTAACAGGTTAAACAGTTTTAAATAAAATGCATAGTAATTTAATAAATCCTTCCAACACATTGTAAGAACAGTTCTGTTTCATATGAGTGTTGAGAGCTGTATCCATAAATCTCTTAATTTTGTCCTCAAAGTGCACCAGATTGATGCATTTAACTTCAATTTAAAGAAAAACATCTTCTGTTGTAACAACAATAACATTATAAATAGTAACATAGCTGAACATGGTATTGCACATTTAGCTTTGAGTGTTACTGACCTGAGATGTTTTTATTACATGAATCAAGGTGACTGAGGCTTTTTAACATAGACTTTTCAGTGTCCTACATTTTGCACAGAACTGTCCCACATTAGGAAATGCAGATTGTCTGAGACAACTTGGCACCAATGCCGCGTTTCCACTACACGGCCTCGCTCGGCCCCGCTCGGTATGGCTGGGCCTCGTTAGGACTGGCTCACTTTATGGCGCATTTCCATTACAGTTTAGGAACTGGGGCAGTATCTATAGTAACGCAGTGTAGGAGGAGCCGTGACGTGATCTTCAGAGGACCCCAGAAAAACAACACAGCCGTTAGCTGTTAGCACACAGAGCTCACAGCTCCTCATATATGTTCAGAAACTCGACAAAAGTTAAACAAGTACAAACCACAGACTGCCTGTGTCATGGTGAATACAGTCGCTGCTTTATTTATGTCTGTATAGGCCGTTGTTGTGAGTGTGGACGGTCGGGGCATATACTGCGTTAGCTTAGCCAATCTCCATTTAGAAAACACGCATTTTAAAAGGTTTTTCCCCTGCCGTCTGTCTGCAGACTTGACAAAGCATTAATTCATGGTTTTTACTAACCGGTATCAGTATGTTGTTACTTCGGCATCATTTTGAAACGTGTATTACAATTAAATCACGGTCAAATATGTCCATCTTGTTGTAGTTGTAGCCCCCTTGCCAGCGACGCTCACTCTAGTTTAGCATACTCAGCCCGACTCAGCCTCGTTGTCTCTGGCCCTGGCCCCACGATTTTATGAGGCCAGAAAAACTGTGAATTAGGACCCGCCGGCCGGTACTAGGCCAAGTGGAAACGCAACCAAAGACGGGCCGCTGACGTCACAGCCCTCTTAAACCGGGCTGCGGACTGTAGTGGAAACGCGCCATAAGAGTAGGCTACTGATATGTCTACCATTTCTTTTATGAGTGTAATATCTGCATTTTCTCTTTTGGTTTGATTAGGACACATCCTGGGGATTGTGTTTACAAACATTGACCATACCGTTCCACCCCCCACCCCCCTATGTAAACTATACTGTATGTTGAGAACTCTTTGTTTAAAATGAATTGGCCATCGGAATGTGTGGAGGAAGCCTCCCAAGAGGGATGGTCACATTCCACAGCTCTCCCCCCCCCCCTCCTGTGATCTCCCAACCCCCAGTCTGTAGGTTTGTGATTAGGATACATCCTGGGGATTGTGTTTACAAACATTTACCATACCGTTCACCATCCCCCACCCCCCTATGTTGCCTACTGTATGTTGATTTTTGACTTTGTTTAGAGCAGTGAATTCTCTTCCTCTCTGCAGCAGAGAGCTAAGCGCTGTCAGACCGGACCTAACCCTAACCCTGAAAAGTATTATCATCTGAAATTAATCATTATGTTATTAGTATTAAATACATATAAGTATTTTTACAACTTGTATTTAGAAATACTCTGTTGTAATTATTGATGCATAAATGATGCTATAATGGGGTTAATGTATGATATTACTTAATAATACAATACATTATCAATATGATATGATAATTTTAATTTGATTCATTTCTTATTTCATAGTTTCTCATTATTATTATTTTTATCGCCAAACTTATTTTTGATTTTATTAATCTGTGTGAATCTGTGCTGTCCGGTTTTTCACTCTCACCCTGTTGCTGTTTGAACTACTGAATTTCCCTACGGGGATTAATAAAGGTCCATTTTATCTTATCTTCTCTTAATGTATAAGTTGATTTACTTCGATCTACTGTACTGTGTAAAAACACCACAACAATATTACAAAAAATATACTGCATAAAGCAAACTATTGTAAAGGTAAAAGTATGAGCATAAAAAATAAAGAAGTGTAAACATTTACATTATTATGTATGTAATATATAAAGACTATATATTATTGAATTACAATTAAGATAATAAGATTAGAATATACTTTATTTGATCTAAAATATTGATGTTTTTTTTGTTATAGCAGCCTGTGAAAACCATAACAAATAAGTGATTAAATGCTACAGTATTCAGCAACACAACTGCAGAGCTGCAACATTGCAAACAGACTAAGGTCTACAACACCAAGTTGTCTTTGTGTATTTGTGAATGAAGCGCCATCTCATGGTTAATCCTGTAATTGAACAAATGGGGAAATTTGGCAACGCCCTCTAGCAATTTGGCAACACCCCCAGCCACTGGGATCCGCTGGGTTTTGGTTGGGACACACCCATCACAGATGCGCCGGTGAAGATGGCCGCATCGTCTTTGTGCTCCTCTCCAACTTTGCCCATTTTCGTATTTTGTACATATTTATTTTACTTTTGCCGTTTTACTTTTAACATGGTTCGCAACATGCTAGCCGACCGCACCTACTCTGCCATACAATATAGCAGAGAGGAACTTCTTCAATTGCGAAATTTCGTGGACAATAATAACCCTCCGACAGACAATGGAGATTCGCCATGGCTACCTGTTGCTGTTCTACCTGAGAGACGCAAGAAGAAGACAAAGCGCGGGTGCCGGGCCGGGCTGCTGGTCAGACTGAGGAAACGAGAGAATCGACCCCCTCTTCCGAGTATTCTACTGGCTAATGTTCAATCCATTGAAAATAAGCTAGATGAACTCAGAAGCCGGATTGCTTTTCAACGGGACATTAAGAACTGTAACGTGTTAATTCTCACTGAGACTTGGCTCAACCCCGCTATCCCGGACTCCGCCATTGTTCCTGATGGATTCTCTATTTTTCGTCAGGACCGGACTGCTAACTCGGGGAAAAGTAAGGGAGGCGGTGTGTGTGTAATGACTAATAACAACTGGTGCTCAGATGTGAAGATTATTTCTTCGGACTGTTCCGCTCATCTAGAGCACCTCATGATCACATGCCGGACCTTTCATCTGCCGAGGGAATTCACATCTGTTGTGATAACAGCAGTGTATATCCCCCCGCAGTCGCTCGCCGACAACAACACGGCACTCGATCAGCTGTTTGGGATTATTGATAAACCGAGACTTCACGGCCAGATGCGGCGTTCGTTGTGGCCGGAGATTTCAACACCGCCAACATGAAGAAGGTTTTGCCAAAATATTACCAACACATCAGCGAGGAGTCAGATGCAGCACTGCAGGATTGCTTTGCATACGGATTGGAGTGTGTTTGAGGACAATAACATCAACACACACACGGACACTGTCATCTGCTACATTGGGAAATGCATCGATGACGTGGTACCGAAGGTTTCTGTACGGACATTCCCAAATCAAAAGCCCTGGATAAACTGCGATGTGCGCGGCAAGCTGAAAGCGCGCACTATCGCGCACAGAGCGGGAGATTTGGAGGAGTACAGGAAGTCTAGGTATGATCTCCGGAGAGCAATTAAAAATGCAAAGAGACAGTACAAAGAGAAGGTGGAATCTGACTTCAAAGGCTGTAACACTAGGAATATGTGGGCGGGACTAAGGACAATGACTGACTACAAAGGAGCAGCGGGGGGTGCTGCGGGAGTGTCTGCGTGCGCATCTCTCCCAGATGAGCTGAACAGTTTTTTTGCACGCTTTGAGAGCAGCCGGGCTGTGGAGGTACAGAGGGACCAGGAGCTACACTGCCCTTTTGTTTTAAATAGGGCAGATGTGTGTAAATCCTTTAAAAGGGTTAACCCACACAAGGCTCCTGGACCTGATGGCATCCCTGGCCGTGTTCTCAGGGTGTGTGCAGTTCAGCTGGCAGAGGTGTTCACAGACATCTTCAACAGGTCCCTGCTGCAGTCTGTAGTCCCCACATGCTTAAACACTCCACATCATTCCTGTCCCAAAAAGACAATCATCACCTGCCCCAACGACTACCGCCCAGTAGCACTCACCTCCATCATAATGAAGTGCTTTGAGCGGTTAGTCAAAATTCATCACCTCCTCCCTCCCTGAATCTCTGGACCCCCTGCAGTTTGCCTACAGAGCAAACAGGTCCACAGACGACGCCATAGCCCTCACCCTCCACACTGCCCTCTCACACCTGGACCCGAAGAACAGGAACACATATGTGAGAATGCTGTTCATTGACTACAGTTCAGCATTCAATACCATTGTGCCCTCCAAGCTGGCCATCAAGCTCAGAGACCTCGGGCTCAACAGCGCCCTCTGTGACTGGATCCTGAACTTCCTGACGGGCAGACCCCAGGCAGTGCGGGTGGGAAACATCACATCCTCCACCCTGATTCTCAACACCGGTGCCCCTCAAGGCTGCGTGCTCAGCCCTCTCCTCTACTCCCTGTTCACCCACGACTGCGTGGCCACACACAGCTCCAACACCATCGTGAAGTTTGCTGATGACACGACCGTCATCGGCCAGATCACAGACGATGACGAGACGGCGTACAGAGAGGAGGTCGAAAACCTGACATCTTGGTGCCAGGATAACAACCTCCATCTCAACATCAGCAAAACAAAGGAGCTGATTGTGGATTACAGGAAGCAGCAGGGAGAGGGACACGCCCCCATCGCCATCAATGGGACTACGGTGGAGAGAGTCAAAAGCTTCAGGTTCCTTGGGGTCCACATCACTGAGGACCTGACATGGTCTCTTCACACCACCACCATCACCAAGAAAGCTCGACAGCGGCTCTTCTTCCTCCGCAGGTTGAGGAGGTTCAAAATGGATTCCAGGATACTCTGCAACTTCTACAGGTGCACGATAGAGAGTATCCTGACTGGCAGCATGACGGCCTGGTACGGCAGCTGCACCGACCTCGATCGTAAGGCTTTACAGAGGGTGGTGAAAACTGCACAGCACATCACCAGGACGGAGCTGCCATCCATGGAGGACCTTTACTCCCAGCGGCTCAGGAAGAAATCACTACGGATTATCAAAGACCCCCATCACCCCAGCCACAAACTGTTCTTTCTGTTGCCGTCTGGCAGACGTTACCGCAGCATCCTGGCAAGGACAAGAAGATTCGGAGACAGTTTCTTCCCGCGGGCAGTGAGACTGTTAAAAAATTGAACTGTTGAAACAAATCAAACATTCATCTGCTACTCAGTAGTATGTATCTAATACCTAATATATATATATCATTCCAATAACTTGTATATAGACTCGTACTGCACTATTCCACATCATAACTTTATTTTATAACTATTCTTTTTGTATTGCTCTTGCTCTTATTGTTATTATGTTATTATGTTGCATTGTTGGAGAAGCCTGTGACATAAGATTTTCAACTACATAATTACTCTGTAGCTATGTCAGATTGACAATAAAGAACCTTGAACCTTGACCTATCTGGAGTGCTACATCTGTAGCTTCGACTGCGTGCGCATCACTCTCACTCCTCAATGTAACGTGTAGGTGGATTTAGGAACCTCCCCTTTGATTCTATTGGCTCTAACGGTTCAAAAGAGATGCACTCATCAAAATCGACCAATGTTTTTTTTTTGCTAAACCTCTAAAAAGGTAAAATGTCACTTGTTTTGCATCAATCTTGATACAGGGTGCTTATTATATGTTATAGTATAGATTCCTAAAGCTTTTAGTCTCCGATCCCATCATTCAAGGTTGGTTTTCACTATAAGTAATGGGTTATTTTTGGACGGACACTATCATTTCATTTTTTTTACTATGTTCAATGTGAATTTACTTTAAAATAAAAACAATTCTATATTGATTCTGACTTTTCTACATCCAACTCACAGGTTTATCATTGCTTTGAGAAAAAAGATTATTCATTTACCCCTTTTAGAAGGGAAGATATAGTCATTTGTTCTGGGATTGTCATTTTCGAGCCTGAGACCTGAAAACAGGCTCAGGGGTTAACAGGTTAAAGTAAAGTGCTGTAAAGGATGTGTTCATCTCCACAGAGGGAAGAGGAAGAGTGGTGTTCATGTGGAGGAGCAGCTGTCCAGCTGTGCTCTGTGTCAGGACGTCCTGAAGGATCCAGTCTCTACCAGCTGTGGACACTGGTTCTGCAGACAGTGCATCACCTCATACTGGGAGCAGAGACCTCCATCAGGAGACCCCTCCTGTCCCCAGTGTGGAGAAAGATCCAGAACCAGAGCTGGACTGCAGACAGCCAGTCAGACCAGCTCTGTACGAGGTAAGAGGCCGAACTCATGCAGCGTCTTATTCTTCTTCCTGGTTCATTTTTTTTCTTCTATTAGGTATTCTGTTGAAGAACATAGACATTAAAATGTTTATAAACATTTAAACTCAGTCTGTTTTTATTAGTTTTATTGTTAGATTGTCATTTTCTGATTCTCTCCTGTTTCCTTCTCTTTCAGCAGATAGTGGTCTGCAGGAGGTTTTAGATGAACATAGGCTCAGTCTGAGGAGGAGATGTGAACGTGTGACTGAAGGAACTGATGAAAGTGAAACCCTCCTCAACAGGATCTTCACTGAGCTCTATATCACACAAGGCCAGAGTGAAGAGGTTAATACCCAACATGAGGTGAGGCAGCTGGAGACAGCTTCCAAGAAGAAGCCCCTCCATGACACTCCAATCAAGTGCCAGGACATCTTTAAAGCCTTACCTGACCAACAGACTCACATCAGAGCGGTCCTGACCAACGGAGTCGCTGGAGTTGGAAAAACCTTCTCAGTGCAGAAGTTCACTCTGGACTGGGCCGAGGGTTTGGAAAACCAAGATGTCAGTCTGGTGATCCCGCTCTCCTTCAGGGAGCTGAACCTGATCAAAGGTGAGCAGTACAGTCTTCTCAGGCTGCTTCATGTTTTCCATCCAACCTTACAGAAGGTCACAGCAGAGCAGCTGGCTGTCTGTAAAGTGCTGCTCATCTTTGACGGCCTGGATGAAAGCAGACTTTCTCTGGATTTCAGAAACAAGAAGGTTGTGTCTGATGTCTCACAGCAGTCCTCAGTCAACGTGCTGCTGACAAACCTCATCAGGGGAAGCTGCTTCCCTCGGCTCTCGTCTGGATAACTTCCAGACCTGCAGCGGCCAATCAGATCCCTCCTGAGTGTGTGGACAGGGTAACAGAAGTTCGAGGCTTCACTGACGCCCAGAAGGAGGAGTACTTCAGGAGGAGATCGAGTGATGAAGACCTGTCCAGCAGAATCATCTCTCACATCAAGAGCTCCAGGAGCCTCCACATCATGTGTCTGATCCCAGTCTTCTGCTGGATCACTGCTGCAGTTCTGGACCACATGTTGACGACAGACCAGAGAGGAGAGCTGCCCAAGACCCTCACTGACATGTACTCACACTTCCTGCTGGTCCAGACCAAGAGGAAGAAGCAGAAGTATGAAGAGGGACATGAGAAGAGTCCACATCAGCTGACGGAGGCTGACAGGGCGGTTCTTCTGAAGCTGGGGAGGCTGGCGTTTGAACATCTGGAGAAAGGAAACATAATGTTCTACCAAGAAGACCTGCAGCGCTGTGGTCTTGGTGTCACCGAGGCCTTGGTGCACTCAGGAGTTTGTACAGAGATCTTCAAAAGAGAGAGTTTGATCTTCCAGAAACAGTCTACTGCTTTGTTCATCTGAGCATTCAGGAGTTTCTGGCTGCAGTCTACATGTTGCCACTGTTACACCAACAGAGACAAAGAGGTACTGAAGGACTTCCTGCAGAGAGACTGGCCCTATAAGAACAATAAAAACAGAGATCAGGATTACCCATCACTGGATATCTTCTAAAGGGAGCCATGGAGAAATCCCTCAGAAGTAAAAATGGCCACCTGGACCTGTTTGTCCGCTTTCTCCACGGCCTCTCTCTGGAGTCCAACCAGAGACTGTTAGGAGGCCTGCTGGGTCGCACAGACAACAGACCAGAAACCATCCAGAGAGCCATCAGCAACCTGAAGGAGATGAGACAAAATCTCTCCTGACAGGAGCATCAACATCTTCCACTGTCTGACAGAGATGAAGGACCACTCAGTACATCAGGAGATCACAGAGTTCCTGAAGTCAGAGAACAGATCAGAGAAGGAACTCTCTGAGATCCACTGCTCTGCTCTGGCCTACATGCTGCAGATGTCAGAGGAGGTTCTGGATGAGTTGGACCTGATCAGTACAAACATCATGAGGGACGACGAGACTGATTCCAGCTGTGAGGAACTGCAGGAAGGCAAGTAAGTCCAGATGTGATTAACTTTATAAACTAATGTGGATCAGGAGTTTAATTATTCAAATAAACACTATAACATTTCTGCTGTTTAAATACTGAGAGCAAAATAAACCAACACTGTTCTTCTATTTATTTATAATAATAGTTAAACTGAAGCGTTCTCTCTTCATATTGAGTGATGGAGGCGACATGTCAAACACATGAAGGACTTAGAGGTTTCTCAGCATGTGATCACACCACACAGCAGGACTTACAGTTATCAGTTATTATTACTTTCTAGTCGTTTCTTTATCATTAAACACACACATTTTTAGACATGTGATCAGATCACACTGACAACACATTCAACTCTATTATTATATATTATTATATGTAAAATGGACTAATAGCAAATCTCAATCAGAACATATGTCAAATATTATTTTCATCAAATGCTTGAGGTCATTATGTTTCCTCTTTTTTTTTAACACATGTTGTAATATATGTGTTATTATAGACTTACTCGCTGTGGACTCTCAGACACTCTCTGTGAAGTCGTGGCCTCAGCTCTGAAGTCTGACCCCTCCCATCTGAGAGATCTGAACCTGGGTAGCAACGATCTGCAGGATTCAGGAGTGGAGCTGCTGAGTTCTGGACTAAAGAGTCCAAACTGCAGACTGGAGGCTCTCAGGTCAGTTCACTGACTGAACTTCATCTGTTTATCATTTTCTGAATTTGAAAAAAAGACATTTAAATTATTTTTTCCATTTTTGCTAATGACTGAATATTGATCAGAATAACAAAGAGAAGGTGAATGTGTGAGGGAGAGTGTTTGAGCTTCCACAGACTCACACTGCTCCATGAGTCAGTGCAGATGCTGTCAGTACTGATGAGCTGTGAGGGAGATGAAGGAGTTGTTAAACATCTGATCAAAGTTAAAGTTCCACATTATCAGTGGATTGTTTCTACATCATCTCTGACATTAAAGGTCTCCTACCATGTAAAATGCACTTTTTGATATATTTTCTACATCAACATGTGTCCCCGGTTAGGAGACTCACAAAGTGTCAGGAAATAAAACCCTCTCTCTTTTCCTCCGTACCCACATCTCTAAAAACGGGGGGAAAACGGAGCTGATCCAGATTTGCTGCGTCATGACGACATTACTCAAATGTGGGCGAGCTTTACACCCACGGGCCAATCAGAAACGTTGCTGTCAGAAACAATGAGACGTGTTCTGGAAGTAATATGGGCCGTTTCTCAATCGCGAGGATGCTGGCTTGGTAGCACAGCCGAGCCGAGCATCTTGCTTCAGAAGCTAGGCAAGAATTCTTCCTGGCATTCGGAAAACAAAGAGTGGAACAGGCTAGCAAGTGTGCAGGTGTGCGTCATATGAGAGGCCCCGCCTTACATCTTCCGCCACAGATTTGGGGAAATTGGTCCATGCGCAAAGCATTGTGGGGATTTTAAGGACGCGAAGTCTACCCATGTGCAGCCTTGAAATTTCCCCAAACCAAGGACGCGGCCTTGGTGGAATTCCAAGTATGCTGGAGATTGGAACAGTCCTTCGGCGGCACTCGATGACGTAGCATCCTTGAAATATTGGCTTGGAAGCCAATATCCTCGCGATTGAGAAACGGCCATGGTCTGTGTTTACATTAGCATCGCTAACACTCAGAGCTAACCTGTGCTGGAGAGAGTATGTGTAAAGAAGCAGGAAATAAAAAAGAACTCACCTTGTGGTAAACCTGAGAGAGAGAAAGAGTTTGAGCTCCATACTGTTTCAGAGATAATCCTTCATGTGGTTTGGAACATGATATGGAGTTTAATCACGGCAGCATTTAGCTGAGTTTCTGCTGGTAATTCTGATCAGGCATTAGCTCCCCCTCCTTTTTCTTTTTCAAGCTAAGGACCCGAACCTGCTCTTCTCTAACAGCTGAAATAGAGGGATATGAGGGATTTCTAAAATGCATGATCTGTTTGGTATTTTGAGCAAAACACATCATGGAGATGTTTTTTATATATTTTTATATATCTGAGACCCATAATATACAGATGTAGCACTCCAGATAGGACTCCACCTATTTCCTAAGAGGGCGTTGCCAAATTTCCCCATTTGTTCAATTTCAGGATTTAACCATGAGATGGCGCTTCATTCACAAATGCACAAAGACAACTTGGTGTTGTAGAACTTAGTCTGTTTGCAATGTTGCAGCTCTGCAGTTGTGTTTGCTGAAGAGCATTTAATCACTTATTTGTTATGGTTTTCACAGGCTACTATAACGAAAAAACATCAATATTTTAGATCAAATAAAGTATATCTAATCTTATTATCTTAATTGTAACTCAATAATATATAGTGTTTATATATTAAATAATCATAATAATAATGTAAATGTTTACACTTCTTTATTTTTTATTCTCATACTTTTACCTTTACAATAGTTTGCTTTAATATGCAGTATATTTTTTGTAATATTGTTCTGAATACTTCTTCCACCTCTGAGTTTGGACCCTGTCACTGTTTTTAAAACTTTAATTAAATGTTTGATATTTCCAGAGACCCTTTCAGACCACTGCTGAGGGGGGGGATGGGAGAGTTTTGTCATATTCCAATGGGCCATTACTTTTGAAACAAAGAGAGTCACAGCCCTGCGTTGATTTAATTGAGCTGTCGGGGGTGGGGGGTGGGGGGTGGTGAACGGTACATGGTCAATGTTTGTTTAAAAATGTTTGCAGTCGCGAAAGCTCTAAGCCAATTGGACATGGACAAAAAAAAGGATCAGTCTATGTGTCGAGGGGGAACTAGAGACACCCCTCTGCCTTTACAACCATGGTCCGTTCTGACAGCGCTCAGCTCTCTGCTGCAGAGAGGAAGAGAAGATCACTGCTCTAAACAAAGTCAAAAATCGTACATCCAAACGGAATAAATATAATTAATTATTATTAATACGTTAAGTCTTGTTCATTGTTTTTCACTTTTATTAAATGTTTGATATTTCCGGCACAGACCTTTTCATACCGGCAAAGCGCGATAGAAACAACAGGAACTGCGACAGCATAAATATGCAATCACAAACCTACAGTTAAACGTTACTGCTGGAGAAGAGAGATCACAGGGGGGTGGGAGATCACAGCCTCCAGCTTGGTGGGAGAGCTTTGGCTGATTGGCCATTAGGTGTGTAAACAAAGAGAGTCACACACAGCCCCCGCTGATCAGCTGAACACCTGAGAGCTGCAGAGTTTCATTCAGACTATTTAAAAAAACAACGGTCTAATTTCATCATTGCACAACAATGAACTCAATGTGTGATTGTTATAGAAGTAATATTAAACACTAATAATACAGTAAACTATTAACACTGTACATATTCTTGTTTGCCCGTGGGGAGATGACGAGGCTCCATTAAAAATAAATATTTTTAGTGAATTACTGAGTTTAGGCACGTTAATAACGTTTTAATTAAGTTGACTACGGCAAATTCATGATTGTTAGTGCTTTCATGTAAATTCGGCAAACATATGATACATTAAATGATCGTGAGGATGATTAAAAATCGTTTGTTTGAGCCGGGCTGGATCTCCTGATGAAAAAACAAACCGATTGCTTTTGTATAGTTGTAGTACGCCAACGTGGATTAAACAACATTATTTTGTTGAATAAAAACATGGTGATGTTATGTAAATGATTACATGTCTCTTATTTATCACAGAATATGATCCTATGCGTGACATATGGATCTTAAGAAATAACCGCTTTATCAGATACCTGTAGATCAGCTGTTTATTTCACATGAGTTCCAGTGTGGCAGCTTTTTAATCACTGCTCCCCCTGGTGGATCAATGATCCATTGCAGCTGGTTTCATTATAATTTAATTTATTTATCAAGGGGGCGTATCAAGTCATGCGGGGGTTTTCCTTTCAGCGAGGGCCCACCCCGTGCAGATCACGGTCCCACATGGGTAGGGGCTTCCGAAATGAGGAGCTACATCTGTATGCCTAAAAATAGCATGATAGGAGACCTTTAAAACCCTGTTTAACTCTGAACAGATTATTAAACCTGGAGTTATTTCAAACAGGAACATTGTTTTCTAAAGTTACATCATGTTTTCTTTATTCAGTCTGAGGTGGTGCAGTTTGTCAGAGATCAGCTGTTCTGCTCTGATCTCAGCTCTGAAGTCCAACATCCATCTGAGACATCTGGACCTGGGTTACAACGATCTGCAGGATTCAGGAGTGGAGCTGCTGAGAGATCTTCTGGAGAGTCCAGACTGCAGACTGGAGACTCTCAGGTCAGTTCACTGACTCTCTGTTACTGCTGGAGATCTCATGTTTCATTAGTTATTCAACCTGATTCTTCTACATCATTAACTTACATCCATACATTTGTAAATGTTCTTTTATTCATACTTTCATTTGTAGGTACTAAAGTAAGAACTGCAGAGATAAATGTTGACTGATTCTTAAAGGAACTGTAATAGATGTTAGTTGTTAAAAGTAAATATATGTTTTAATATTTAGTAAACGATAACGTCTGAATAAAGTTCATCTGAAGTAATATTAATTTTACAGGATAAAGTTGACTTTCTGAAGAAGACATATGTTTTTGTTCCCATTCATTTCAATGTTGAGTAACACATCTGATTATAAACTGATTTTCATCCTCATCATGTTTTCTTTATTCAGACTGGTTAACTGCAGTTTGTCAGGGATCAGCTGTTCTGCTCTGGCCTCAGCTCTGAAGTCCAACATCAATCTGAGAGTTCTGAACCTGAGTGACAATGCTCTAAAGGATTCAGGAGTGAAGCTGCTGAGAGATCTTCTGGAGAGTCCAGACTGCAGACTGGAGACCCTCAGGTCAGTAAGGGGTCTCTGCTGGTTCAGCAGGATTGTATTAAACACAGGGAGGCGTTTCTCTCACTGGGGAATTACAACAGATCAGTGATGTTACCCAGGGCCGTCCCTGGCCAATTTGGGGCCCCAAGCAACATTGTGAGATGAGCATCACCATGAAATGTGCAAATTGACATAAAAATGAATAAAAGGGGAAAAAATGCTCCATGTTTTTTAGGCTGTAAACTTGAACTGTTATGTAAGCCAACTAGACAGACAGTTTACCACTCTTCCTCCTGTACATTAGCAGATAAAAGGCATAAAATACTTGAATGAATGGTAAATACAGAATGCTGGAAATAACTGCATCTCGGACTGAAACTGTCTTTTCGCCACATCTCTTCACCTGCACTAGTGGCCGTATCAAAGCCGTGATTGGTCAGATGTCGATTCATTGCAACGGTTTCGGGTTACAGACGTGCTCCCCTTGTCACCTCTCACTCTCGCGTGTCAGCGGGGGGGAGGGGGGGGGGTGCGCAGAGAACTGCGCTGAGAACTGCGCACAAGCCGAGCACATAAGCCGAGCTCATAAGCCGAGGCCCCCTGCGCGAGGCCCCCTGCGCAATGTGAGGCCCCATGCAGCCTGCATGATCGGCCTGTAGGGAGGACGGCCTTGATGTTACCCACTGACTGCAGGCTCTTTCATTCTTCCATCAACTATAGAAGGCCAGCTGAAAATGCAAAGCCACACTTTAGTAATCAACTCTCTAACAGACGGGGTTTTACAGAAGAGTGGGAAAGGTGGTCTGTTCTTATGGGATGTTTTTAGTTTCTAGCCCAGGGGTGTCCAAACTGCGGCCCTCAGAATCGGCCCTCAGCAAATTCTGAAAGTATAATGAAATATGACCCACAAATGAAACTTGTGCTTGTCTTGTATTGTACTTCTTAAATATATATGTACACATATATTACACAGTAGTATTCATGTGTTAATAAGAGCCCACCTTTAAAATAAATTCACTCAATTAAAGCTGAAAACATTTCCTAACAAATCTAACTTGATAAGAAAAAAGCCCAATAACTTATTTTTATAACAGGCATGAAATAAACCCTTCATATTTCCTGTGATTATAATCAATCTGAAGCTCCTGCTTTAAGGAATGAGCTGCTAACAGAATAAAGTAAACCCTCTGGAGAGCTGAGAGCTGTTTTGTTTCTTAAAGCATCTTCAAGTAACAAGCATCCTTTACTTTCCTTTGATTGAGTTTCCTGACTTATAACTGAACTCATGAGGCAGTAAACCTCTAGAGAGGGGCCCAGACCTTTATATATTTTTCTGTATGTGGCCCTCGGTGAAAAGGTTTGGATCCCCAGTTCTAGACCAATGACTGGTTACTTCCTGTCATGCAGCTGAGAACTGTGGCAGTCGTAGTGTTTGCAGAGAAGATATGATGGGATGTAAAGCATGAGATCAGGACTCTGAAGCTGACTCAAAGAACTAACACTTATTTTAAACTGGATCTTAAACAGTTGGATTGTGTTCATCCTTACAGGATCAGAGATGATGAGCTGATCAGAGCCACGATCCAGAAGACCTGTGAGTACTGAAACCATATCCTCCATTCATCAAGATAGTAAACTCTTTAATGGAGCGTGACCTCAGAGGAAAACTACACTCTTCATTATTCTCTCTCTCTCTCCTTCTCCTCTCAGGTGACAGGAAGTGAAGACACACAGAAAGGTGAGAGGTCGTACCGTGTGAAGTTTATTTATTGAGGTTTCAACACTTAATTAAAATGTAGTTATTGCTCAGTGTTTTTCTGGTGTTCCAGACAAATCTGCAAGCTCAGGTTTTCTTTGTTCTCAGTTTATTCATCACGGGGCGAGTTTGAGACGTACAAATGTAGCACTCCAGATAGGACTCCACCCAGCGGATTCCAACCGAAAACCCAGCGGATCCCAGTGGCTGGGGCTGTTGCCAAATTGCTAAGAGGGCGTTGCCAAATTTCTCCATTTGTTCAATTACAGGATTTAACCATGAGATGGCGCTTCATTCACAAATACACAAAGACAACTGGGTGTTGTAGGCCTTAGTTTGTTTGCAATGTTGCAGCTCTGCAGTTGTGTTTGCTGAATACTGTAGCATTTAATCACTTATTTGTTATGGTTTTCACAGGCTGCTATAATGAAAAAACATCAATATTTTAGATCAAATAAAGTATATCTTCTTATTATCTTAATTGTATTTCAATAATATATAGTCTTTATATATTAAATAATCATAATAATAATATAAATGTTTACACTTATACTCATACTTTTACCTTTACAATAGTTTGCTTTAATATGCAGTATATTTTTTGTAATATTGTTGTGGTGTACACAGTACAGTAGATCGAAGTAAATCAACTCATACATTATCACGTATTATACAGTAATGTTTTGTATTATTAAGTAATATCATACATTAACCCCATTATAGCAGATGCCACATTGAATGGATGAACACATTTATGCATCAATAATTACAACGGAGTATTTCTAAATATAAGTTGTACAAATTATATGTATTTAATACTAATAACATAATGATTCATTTTACTTTCGGATGATAATACTTTTCACTTGGGCTATTGACAATTTTGAATGCAGGACATTTGCTTCTAACACGTCTTTTTACCTAGGTAAATAATCGGAATACTTCTTCCACCTCGGATTTTAACCCGTCACTGTTTTTAAAACTTTAATTAAATGTTTGATATTTCCAGAGACCCTTTCAGACCGGCAATGCTGCCCTGCATGTAATTCCGATTGTCCATCGGAATGTCACAAAAAATCAAAAGTCTCCCATCCCCCTTGGGAGACTTTCTCCACACACATCCGTTTTTCAATTATTTGAAACATAGGCTACTATCTCTTGTTAACAGAGGGGGGATGGTAGAGCTTTGTCACACCGATGATGGCCGACAGACCCTTTCAGGGTTAATGAATAGTGGATAGGAGAATTCAAAAGGATTTAGGAGAAGAGACTGCAGTGCTTTGAGAATCCGGCTGCACTTACACTATCGACCTATTTATGATGCGCCAGCGGACGTCATGAATATGCGTCTGCTGCTGTGGGGAAACCATAGTTTTTCTATACAGCGGACTACATGATGTATAATAAGAACACAACAACCCAGCGCCGTATTCTATCCAGATACTTTGCACCGCGCTCCCACTTGTTGTACCTGGCAGAGCAAGAAACACTCCAGCCTTTTATTTAAACTTGTTTAAAACATATCTAAATAAATATGTGTGTCCCGGGCAGGGCCGGCCCTAGGCACTGGTGAACTAGCCGGTCGCCTAGAGCACCAGATCTGGAGGGGCGCTGCGCTGGGAGAAAAAATAAAGTAAACCCTCTGGAGAGCTAAATAATAATAACAATTATAAAAATAATAATTTAAAAAAGAAATCATTAATTAATTTTAAATTTTTATTCTGCCTAATTTTCTGCCCTTGATGTAATACATTTACATTAATAATTGAATAAAGTAAACACCCTTTGCACCCTGGGCCGGCAACATTTTGCATTTGCCCTGTACGATGTGCGCTGTAAGTGATGAAAGTGGGGATGTTGACTTATCAGGCGCCCGCAGCTCACAGCCAAAGTGAGAGAGAGCCTCCGTGCGAGCAAGAGAGAGCATGCGCATGCATCGGTACCGCGGATTGTTCTTGGATTGAGGCTGATAACTACAGCTCAGTGAGGTAAAGGTGTTTAGATAGTTCACTTTAGTCTAAGTTATCTCAGTGGGTCTCAAACGGTTTGGTCACCATTTATGTAAACACATGTTTCCAAGGCACACCTTTATAATTATGAGGATAAATAACAACAGGTTTGAAATCATTCCAATGTGTATAATATAGGACGGTAACCAAAAATATCGTTTAAAACTGGAGATATTAAAAAAATATGCATGAATAAATACATGTTAACTAGCTAAAATAAGATATGAATGAATAACAAAAAATAAAATAAGTTACATTTATTTGTTATTGGCTATGGTAGGTTATTGGTTATGTTCACATACTTATTTGATTATTAAAATGTAAACCGATCTTTTTCATATGGGTGTTTTAGAGTTGTACCCCCTAGATCAGGGGTATTCAACTAAAATTCAACGAGGTCCAGTTAGAGAAAATCTCCCCATGCAAAGGTCCGGAACTTCAAAATGTCTAACTTGCTTTATGAATTAGTGTGATATATATTGAAGTAGCCTGTAGCTTTATCAACGTCTGCATGTAATCAACTACTGACTGCCAATCAAATAAAGAAAGTACAATTCATAAACAACAATATTTATTGTCAATTAACATTGAACTATACAGATATAGGCTACAGTCAAATACTGTGGATATGTGTAATGTTCCTCTCGGTGCATTTAAAAATAAAATACAGAAAATAAATAAATAGCTTTTGAAAATGTGTGCATCTTAATTTTAGATAAATAAAATAAAGTGTAGCAGCAGCTTGAGTTTCTCTTTTTCTTTGTTAACCGTTTCACATCATGACTGAACAGTTTCTACGGTGGCCCGGAAGTGCAAGACACCACAGCATTTCAGAAAACACCACAGCATTTCAGAAAACACTACAGCATTTCAGAAAACACTACAGCATTTCACAAAACGCCGCAGCATTTCACAAAACACCGCAGCATTTCACAAAACGCCACAGCATTTCACAAAACGCCACAGCATTTCACAAAACACTACAGCATTTCACAAAACGCCACAGCATTTCACAAAACACTACAGCATTTCACAAAACACTACAGCATTTCACAAACACTACAGCATTTCACAAAACGCCACAGCATTTCACAAAACACTACAGCATTTCACAAAACGCCACAGCATTTCACAAAACGCCGCAGCATTTCAGAAAACGCCACAGCATTTCAGAAAACGCCACAGCATTTCACAAACGCTACAGCATTTCACAAAACGCCACAGCATTTCAGAAAACACCACAGCATTTCACAAAACGCCACAGCATTTCACAAACGCTACAGCATTTCACAAAACACTACAGCATTTCACAAAACGCCACAGCATTTCACAAAACGCTACAGCATTTCACAAAACGCCACAGCATTTCAGAAAACACCACAGCATTTCACATTGGACGGAAAGGGTATTCCTTTAGGGAGAACACTTCTTGTTTGTGATTGGACAGAGCCAGCCAGAGAAGCACTGCTGTGATTGGTTGTTTTTGCTGCCAGTCAAGAAATGACGCTTTGTGATTGGTCAGCACCCGACAGCGCAACATGTCCCAACACATCAACCGTTAGCTGTTAGCACACACTCAGAGCTCACAGCTCCTCATATCTGTTCAGAAACTGGACAAAAGTTAAACAAGTACAAACCACAGACTGTCTATGTCATGGGACATGTTGCGCTGTCGGGTGCTGACCAATCACGAAGCGTCATTTCTTGACTGGCAGCAAACAACAACCAATCACAGCAGTGCTTCTCTGGCTGGCTCTGTCCAATCACAAACAAGAAGTGTTCTCCCTAAAGGAATACCCTTTCCGTCCAATGTGAAATGCTGTGGTGTTTTCTGAAATGCTGTGGTGTTTTGTGAAATGCTGCGGCGTTTTGTGAAATACTGCGGCGTTTTGTGAAATGCTGTAGTGTTTTGTGAAATGCTGTAGCGTTTTCTGAAATGCTGTGGCGTTTTCTGAAATGCTGTAGCGTTTTGTGAAATGCTGTGGCGTTTTCTGAAATGCTGTAGTGTTTTCTGAAATGCTGTAGCGTTTTCTGAAATGCTGTGGCGTTTTCTGAAATGCTGTAGTGTTTTCTGAAATGCTGTGGCGTTTTCTGAAATGCTGTGGCGTTTTCTGAAATGCTGTGGCGTTTTCTGAAATGCTGTAGCGTTTTCTGAAATGCTGTGGCGTTTTCTGAAATGCTGTAGCGTTTTGTGAAATGCTGTGGCGTTTTTCTGAAATGCTGTAGTGTTTTCTGAAATGCTGTGGCGTTTTCTGAAATGCTGTAGTGTTTTCTGAAATGCTGTGGCGTTTCAGAAATGCTGTGGCGTTTCTGAAATGCTGTGGTGTTTTCTGAAATGCTGTAGCGTTTTCTGAAATGCTGTGGCGTTTTCTGAAATGCTGTGGCGTTTTGTGAAATGCTGCGGCGTTTTGTGAAATGCTGTAGTGTTTTCTGAAATGCTGTAGTGTTTTTCTGAAATGCTGTGGCGTTTTCTGAAATGCTGTGGTGTTTTGTGAAATGCTGCGGCGTTTTGTGAAATGCTGTAGTGTTTTCTGAAATGCTGTAGTGTTTTCAGAAATGCTGTGGCGTTTTCTGAAATGCTGTAGTGTTTTTCTGAAATGCTGTGGTGTTTTCTGAAATGCTGTAGTGTTTTCTGAAATGCTGTAGTGTTTTCTGAAATGCTGCAGTGTTTTCTGAAATGCTGTAGTGTTTCTGAAATGCTGCAGTGTTTTCTGAAATGCTGTAGTGTTTTCTGAAATGCTGTAGTGTTTTCTGAAATGCTGTAGTGTTTTGTGAAATGCTGTAGCGTTTTCTGAAATGCTGTGGCGTTTTCTGAAATGCTGTAGCGTTTTGTGAAATGCTGTGGCGTTTTCTGAAATGCTGTAGTGTTTTCTGAAATGCTGTAGCGTTTTCTGAAATGCTGTGGCGTTTTCTGAAATGCTGTGGCGTTTTCTGAAATGCTGTAGCGTTTTCTGAAATGCTGTGGCGTTTTCTGAAATGCTGTAGCGTTTTGTGAAATGCTGTGGCGTTTTCTGAAATGCTGTAGTGTTTTCTGAAATGCTGTGGCGTTTTCTGAAATGCTGTAGTGTTTTCTGAAATGCTGTGGCGTTTCAGAAATGCTGTGGCGTTTTCTGAAATGCTGTGGTGTTTTCTGAAATGCTGTAGTGTTTTCTGAAATGCTGTGGCGTTTTCTGAAATGCTGTAGCGTTTTCTGAAATGCTGTGGCGTTTTCTGAAATGCTGTGGCGTTTTGTGAAATGCTGCGGCGTTTTGTGAAATGCTGTAGTGTTTTTGAAATGCTGTAGTGTTTTTCTGAAATGCTGTGGTGTTTTGTGAAATGCTGCGGCGTTTTCTGAAATGCTGTAGTGTTTTCAGAAATGCTGTGGCGTTTTCTGAAATGCTGTAGCGTTTTCTGAAATGCTGTAGTGTTTTCTGAAATGCTGTGGTGTTTTCTGAAATGCTGTAGTGTTTTCTGAAATGCTGTAGTGTTTTCTGAAATGCTGTAGTGTTTTCTGAAATGCTGTAGTGTTTTCTGAAATGCTGTAGTGTTTTCTGAAATGCTGTGGTGTTTTCTGAAATGCTGTAGTGTTTTCTGAAATGCTGTGGTGTTTTCTGAAATGCTGTGGTGTCTTGCACTTCCGGGCCACCGTAAGTTTTCAGACGATTATAGAACAATATCAGTCTTTACACATCATAACAATTGAACAGTTTTAAAGTTTCTCTTTCTTTCCCTCTTATATTGCAGTCCCTCACTCACTTTTTTTAATTCAGTGCGAGAATTGAGCTTGAGTTTATCCTGCCAGGAGTTTGTAAATCTGGGCTGAAATGGTGTCAAGGCCATTCTCATACACACATGCAGGCAGTGCTTGAATTGGGCCGGTACTCACCGGTACGCAGTACCGGCACTTCAGATTTTTACCCATCTGGTACCGTTACTTCTTACTGACCGGCACGGCGGTACTCAGTACCATAGACTGTATATATAAAGCTCAGTACTCAGTAGATGCGTCATGAGGTGCCGCCGCCGCCGCTTTACCCGCCTCGCCCCCGGAGCAGCAGTCTTCGTCGCCCCAAACCCCTCGGTGGCCCGCAAGTGCCAGAGGACCTCGGCAAAACAGAGCCTGCCCAGGTATATTTAAACAAGTTCCCAACTCGCCTGTACAGTGGGGTAAGGCGCTCATTTTGCAACTCATGGTTTAAAAACAGAGATTGGCTGGAATTTCCTGTAAAATAGATGCCATCTTCTGCTATGCCTGGAGACATTTCGGTTCAAATACATCTAACTCAGATGCCTTCACCACAATTGTACCAGAGTACCAAACGCTGTCTCCTGGTACTCATCTGAGTAACTCACAAAAAATGAAATACTATATGACAGTAAAACAAGAGTGATTTGTAAAATATCCATAAAGAAATAGAAAAATCTCTCTGTCGCTCTCTCGTCTCTTCTTCTGTGTTTCTCTCCCTGTATCGCTCACTCGTCTCTTTCGCCCCCTGTCGGCAGCAGTTAAAATAGAATCGCCCCGTCAAAATTGAAATCCCCTATTAATGTATTGATTATAGGTCTGGGTCCGTATAGGTCGGCGTCTGGGTCCGGACCGCGGTCCGCCTGTTGCCGACCCCTGCCCTAGATAGTCCCTAGTAATTCTGCTCAAAGTGCACCAGATTGAAGCATTTTACTTTAAAATGTTAAAAACAAAATCTTTCCGGACCCCCCCTAGAGGATGTGACATCCACCCCCAATTAAAACATGTTCATACAATAATGAATACATTTGAAACCTTCTTTATGTATATAACCAACATGTTAATACGTTTCAGTTTTTGTAGTGTATTGGTCTTTTGTAGAGATTTTTCATTTATTCTTTATATATTCTATTGTGTATTGCTTGGAGGGGCGGGGGGGGGCACCAAATCTTGGAGAGCTGATGGGCCATTAGGTGTGTAAACACACAGCTGATCACCTGAGAGCATGCCGTTTCATTCACACTATTTAAAAAAAAACAACGGTCTGATTTTAACATTGCACAACAATGAACTCATGTGTGATTGTTATAGCAGTAATATTAAACACTAATAATACAGTAAACTATTAACAATAGTATAATATTATAGCCCGTTTGTCCATGGTGAGATGACGAGGCTTCATTAAAAATAAACCTCTTTTTAGTGAATTACTGAGTTTGGGCAAGTTAATAACGTTTTAATGAAGTTGACAGTATATTCATATTTGTCAGTGCTTTCATGTCAATTGGGCGAACATAAACATAAATGATGGTGAAGATGATGATTAAATTAGAATTACAAATCGGTAGTGAGAGCCGTGCTGCATTTCCTCCCGTCGGATGTGATATAAAAACAAAACGATTATTTTTGTAGTTGTAAACTCACGTGGATTAAACCACATTTATTAGTGCTTTCATGTCAATTCGGCGAACATATGATACATTAAATGATCGTGAGGATGATGATTAAAAATCGTTTGTATGAGCCGGTCTGCATTTCCTGATGAAAAAACAAACATATGGTTTTGTAGTACGGCAACGTGGATTAAACAACATTATTTTGTTAAATAAAAACATGGTGATGTTTTGTAAATGATTACATGTCTCTTATTTATCACAGAATATGATCCTATCCGTGACATATGGATCTTAACAAAGATCCGCAACAGTATATCAGATACCTGTAGATCTATCAGCTGTTTATTTCACATGAGTTCCACTGTGGCAGCTTTTTAATCACTGCACCCCCTGGTGGATCAATGATCCATTGCAGCTGGTTCATTATAATTGAATTTATTTATCAAGGGGGCGTATCAAGTCCTGCGGGGGTTTTCCTTTCAGCAGGGGCCCACCCCGTGCCGATCACGGAACCACATGGGTATGGGCGTCCGAAATGACGTGCTACATCTGTAAAGGGGAGCGTGGAGGCATTTTGGAAAATAAAGAAGAAGGCTGCAGCTGATGAGAGACTTCCCGTTAGCTCTCCTCAATATTAAATGAACAAAAACAATCAATTGTACTTAAAGCTTTTCTTAAGAAGAAAAATATGTTGCACATACACCTGCTGCTACCTACCACCACCTCCCACCCATCCCGGCACCAAAGAGGAGACTCCATCGACCCCAGATACCCCAACTCACTCTTCTTCAGGTTAGCTTCTAGCCCCGCCTTTACCTGCCCCAACAGCTCACTTTGAACGATGTAGTCATCCGGATATCTGCATACTGAGAGTGGGACGCAGGACCCGGTAAATGGCTCCTGAATGGGGGGGCCCTTGGAGTGTCCAACCTAATGATAATAATAGGAATAATAATAATGCATTTTTTTGTAAAGCACCTTTCATTGCTAAAAGTAATCTCAAAGTGCTACAAGGGGCATAATATACTTTTTTTTTTTTTAAAGAAACACAAGTTTAATAAAAGGCTTTTAAAAAAAAAGGTTTTTAGGCCCTTCTTAACCTCTTACGCACCGCCCCCCCGGTACCGGCGGATAAACGCGTCATTTGCAGGAAACAACGTCTAAGGAATCTTAATATTTAATAAACTATGAATGTTTTATATCCATGTAACGGGAAGAAACTCAGCTAACTGATCTTTTTAATTTTTTTTTCTCCAAAAAACCCCCACAATGCTAACACTCAGCCTCTGAATTAGCCACGAGCGAAAAAATGCTAACCTATCACTGCACCGAAACTCACTCATAGCTCCCTTATTACTTATCCTAGATGCACAGCCAACCCATCGATTAGCATCTCCTGGAGACACAGAATCTGGGGGTGCCCACCTCAACACTCAGTGATACACATTCGCGACTCTATAAACGAAAACATACATCAAAACATTTGGCGCTAGGTAGCTACAAACGCTAACATGGCATACCTTGGTCAAAACTGGTCTTCAATGGCATTAAAACGATAAAAAACGATGCTGCAGTTAATCCATAGGTTAATCCAATGTGTCTGTGTCCTCTTTGAAATGATTTCTGATAATCCATAAGCAATAAAACTTATTTTCCGTTTCCAGATGTCAGAGCGAGAGATCGCTTCACTCTGATGCAAGCCTGCATGCGCAAAGCCCCCACCTTTTTGTGTTAACGTTGGAGTCTATGTGAAAACCCCCCTTCGATTATATTGGCTCTAACCGTCAGGAAGAGATTACAATCACCAAAATCGACCAATGGGTTCCAGAGAAACTCTAAAAACGCCCATTTACACCCAAATCACCCCAGAGGTGGGTTTTTTTTTTCTAAACCTGGCTAAAAAGGTCAAATGTCACTTGTTTTGCATCAATCTCGATACAGGGTACTTATTATATGTTGTACTTTGGATTCCTAAAGCTTTTAGTCTACCATCCCATCATTCAAGGGTGGTTTTCACTATAAGTAATGTTTTGTTTTAGGCAGAGGTAAGAATTTACCTTTTTTTACCATGTTCCATCTGAATTTATTCTGACTGAGAAAAATCTATATTGATTCTGACACTTCTACATCCAACTCACAGATGTAACCTTGCTTTGATAAAAGAAATTATTCATATAACCCTTTTAGAAGTTAAGTTGTAGTCATTTGTTTTTGGCATGTCATTTTCGAGCCTGAAACCTGAAAAACAGGCTTGGTGCTTAACAGGTTAAAGGAGTCAGTGGTCTGTGGAGTCCTCAGTTTGTCTGGGAGGGAATTCCACAGGTAAACAGAAAGCCCCCCCTGGTGCGGAGTTTGGTCCTGGGGGGGAAGCAGATGGTTGGTTGTAGAATGGAGGTAGCGTGTGGAGGTTTGTGAGGAGAGTAGTTCCTTGAGGTATGAAGGAGCGTTCCCGTGGATGCACTGATGGGTGAGGAGTGAGATCTTGTATTTGAACCTAGCTGGAGGGCTATTGGTGCCCCCTGTGGACCCAAAGAGACTCTTTTGGTTTGGGTAATGAGGTGAAAGTTATCTGCACCTATTAGTAGGAGAGGCTGCACTTTGGGAAATGAGGGAAGGGAAGGCCTTGTAGGCGGTGATAGTGTTTCTTGAGTTCATCCACAGGATCACTCTAGTCCACAAGTGAAAGTCTGTCAGAGGTGAATGTGTCTTTGAGGAGGATTGTTTTCTTGGGATTGAAAGAGGGTGATATCTCAAAGGTCACTGAGGCTCCATTTCAGAATAATATCTATGATATGTTTTATAATGATTGATCATTAAAGTGTTCTCAAAGCTGGTAAAGGTGCAGCTAGTTTGAATGACTTTGTATACTGCAGGGTAGCTTGTGGATTTACTCCAGGTGGAACTAAAGCAGGGGTGTCAAACTCAATTTCATCGCGGGCCACATCAGCATTATGGTTGCACTCAAAGGGCCGGTTGTAACTTTAAATTGTAATATTTAATATATATAAAATGATGTATTATATTACATTATTGACTCTGCATTGGATTATTATCGGATAGGGTAATAACTTCATAATTAACTACGTCTGAAAGCAGAAGTCTAAAGGCCGCTACACACCCACCTGAGACCAAAGACCGCGTACCGAAGGCGTCCCGACTTTTACGTCAGCTTCGTCGCCTGCGTCGGCTGCGTCGGCTACGTCGCCCGCTACGCCGCCCGCCTACGAACACACCGCAAATACTTCAGTCGACGAGTGGCAATAATTGTCCTTACCAGCAGTAGTGTGCATTCGTCATTCAAAAGAGGCAACAACCGGAAGACAGACTGCCTTTTATACACCAAGAGAAGAAGAACAGACTGAGTGATATAAACAAACAAACACAACGTCTGGCCAGGCGGTTTGTTACTCCATTGTGGCAGATGAGGCATTTCCCCTGAAGGAGCACCTGATGAAGCCCTATCCGAACCGCAGGCTAGCTGTAGAGCAACGCATCTTCAACTACAGGCTGTCGCGGGCTCGGAGGGTGGTAGAAAATGCCTTTGGCATCCTAGCCAACCGTTTTCGGGTCTTTCTCACCACCATAAACATTCAAGACACTGCCAAAGTGGAGGCCATTGTTTTGGCTTGCTGTGGTCTGCACAACTTCCTGCGCACAGAGAACTGTAGCGCATACATGGCGGGAGTTGTTGACCAGGAAGGACCAGATCATGGCACTGTCCCAGGAAGATGGAGGCAAGACCCTGAAACTACGGCGGGCCACCCTGCCACACACCACCAATAATCCAGCTCGAGCCAAGCAGCACAGGGATGAACTATGCCAATATTTTAACGGTGTCGGTGCAGTGCCTTTTCAGTGGGATAAGATATAGCAAATATGTCTAAAGAACTGTACAATGTCAACAATTGACTACAATACGAAAAAATAGTGTGTAATACAATAAAAAAAAGAGTTTGCCAAATATGTCTAATGCTGTGTTATCAATGGCTGTAGTATCAAGGTACGAAATAAAGTTTTGTATTGCCTATCCTGCTATTTGTGTTTATTCTTTTAATCACACAGCGATAATAAAAAATAAAAAATGTGCCTACATAGCAGCCGCACATTATTATTGGTTTAACTACTAACAGTATATTTTTAACACATTTTAAAATGACCATCTTGAACAGCTACAACGTTAAAATACTTCTAGGCAGATTGTGGAGGATAATGGGAGAAAGAATAGAGGGGCAGACAGAAACACTATCTGAATAATGGCCACTTCTTGCAAAATTACATGACTTTCCCGACGCCTACCTGAAAAGGTGCCGTAAAGAGACGACGGTGCGGGACACACAAACCTGAGTAGGGCGCCGCGAATGCCCGACTGCCTGACGGCCTCTGACGGCCTCTGACGGCCTCTGACGGCCTCTGACTCCCAAAATCGGACTGGTGTGTCCGGGCCTTAAGGCAAATCATTGCAAGTCTCTTCAGTGTGCACGTCACAAAATGATTTAAAAAGAAAAGCCAAATTCTGGAGAAAAAAAGGCAAAATCAAAAAGAAAAAGTTATATTTAGAGAAAAAAGTAAAATTCTGATAAAAAGGCATATTTGAGATGCATTGTGGGACATGTAGTTTATGGGCAACGTGCTTCTGTAAATCAGCATGTAACCATATAATAAACATATTATATTTTTTGCCAGCTCTTGTGGGGCCACATGACATTTCGCCGTTCCGACCCTGTTATGTTTGAAGGAAACGTTGCGGAGAGCTGGCGGATCTTCGAGAGGGAGTATGAAATCTTCATCGCCGCAGCGCACCCAGACAAGGCTGCCAGGACTAAGGCTTACATCCTCCTCAATCTCGCTGGACCAGAAGCCATTGAACGTGAATGATCCTTTATGTATGCAGCTGAAGTGCACGCGCCAGGCCCCGACGGTGCGGTGATCTCCCCAGCTGAATCAAGGGAGGACCCGGACTGTTTGATACGGAAATTCCGTGAAATATGCAACCCTCAACATAACAAAATAATGGAAAGGCACAAGTTTCATTCAAGAAATCAGAAGCAAGGTGAGAGCATTGAGTCATTCATCAGCAATCTGAAGATAAAAGCTAAAATTTGCCATTTTGGAGACTTAGCTGAGGAACTCATCTGTGACAGAATAGTATGTGGCATAATCAATGACTCTTTAAGAAAAACTCTGTTAAGAGACAGTGAACTGACACTTGCTAAAGCTATTTCAGTCTGCCGTATACACGAAATGACGGAGGAAAGCAGCAGGACGTTAGCCGTTCAAGCTACCAGTGTTGATGCAGTGAGACCTGTTTCTAGCAGAAGGTATCAGCCACAGTCACTCGCTCACTCCCAGAGCATCTCTAACTGTAATGATTGCGGAGGCAGCCATGCAGCTATGCGAGAAAAGTGTCCAGCTTTTGGGCAAAAGTGCCATAACTGTGAAAAAGTGAATCACTACAAGAAATGCTGCAAGTCTAAACCACGCAGCTACAGTCATTCAAATAGAAATGATTTTAAACAGTCTGTACATGAAGTAACAGTGGAAGAGCCCACAACACACAGAGAAGACACGTTCTAGTGGATGGCGTAGACATCGAAAGACGTGTAGATAGTGTTAACCTGTTAGGCCCTCAGCCTGTTTTTCAGGTCTCAGGCTCGAAAATGACATTCCCAGAACAAATGACCATATCTTCCCTTCTAAAAGGGTTAAATTAATAATCTTTATTCTCAAAGTAATGATAAACCTGTGAGTTGGATGTAGAAAAGTCAGAATCAATATAGATGTTTTTTATTTTAAAGAAAATTCAGATTTTACATAGTAAAAAACTGTAAATTATAGTGTCCGTCCAAAAATTATTTTTTACTTATAGTGAAAACTACCTTGGATGATGGGTTAGTAGACTAAAAGCTTTAGGAATCCAAAGTACAACATATAATAAGTACCCTGTATCAAGATTGATGCAAAACAAGTGACATTTGACCTTTTTAGAGAGGTTTAGCCAAAAACACTCCACCTCTGAGGTGATGTGTATGGAAAGCCTGTAGTGGTGGAGACTGACCACCAACCTTTAGTGACTATCTTAAAGAAGCCCATCCACACAGCCCTGCCCGTCTGCAGAGAATGTTGCTCCGGCTGCAGAGCTACGACATCAGTTTGGTGTACAAAAAGGGCAAGTATATGTATGTAGCAGACACTCTTTCACGTGCTCCAACCACACAAACATCTCAAAGCCCTGCTGAAAATGATGCTTATGAAGTTATGTCTGTGAGCTACATCTCCACAGCCCGCCTGGAAGAACTCAGAAAGCACACAGCAGAGGACGAAGATCTGCAAGCCCTCAGTGCAGTAATTAATAGAGGATGGCCCATCCGACAGAATCAGCTCCAAACTGCTGTCCGTCTCTTTTTTCCCTACAGAGATGACATGACAGTAGAAGAGGGAATTGTCATGAAAGGCCACAAAACTGTCATTCCTCAGTCCCTGCACAGAGAGTACATCAAAATAGTGCACAGAGGACACCCCGGCATTGAAGCAACCAAACGCAAAGCAAGAAGCATCATCTTTTGGCCAGAAATGTCTAGAGACATCACTGAGGAGTTGCTTTCATGTGCAGTGTGCAACAGCACCAGATCCCATCAGCAAAAGGAGCCCCTCCAGCTTCATCCTGTGCCAGATCTCCCATGGTCCACAGTGGCAACAGACATCTTCGAGTGGCATGGAAAACGGTATCAGGTGCTGGTTGACTCATACTCTGGCTGGTTTGAAATCGACCTTCTCCGGGATGTGACCTCATCAACTGTGATAACTAAATTGAAGAGACATTTCTGCACACCACACACACTCATCTCTGATAATGCTTGATAATTTCAAGGACTTTGCAAAACAGTGGGACTTTGTTCACATCACCAGCAGTCCTGAATACCCACAGTCAAACGGACTAGCAGAGAGAGCAGTTCGCAGTGCAAAACAGCTGATGGAACGTTCACACAGAGATGGCACAGATGTCTTCCTCAACCTGGTAAATCTCAGAAACATTCCCCGTGATCTGACGTTAGGCTCTCCTGCTGAACGCCTGATGTCACGACAAACATGTGCAGCCATCCCTGTGAGCACTAAACTGTTACAGCCAAACCCAAAAAATGCACAACTAATCAGAACACAATTCCTCAACAAGCGGCTCATCTTAAAGCGCCACTATGACATCTCAAGTTCTCCTCTGAAACCCCTGGCAGAGGGACATGTGATCACGATGCAGACCCCAAAAGGATACGATCGGCTTGGCGTTGTCAAGGAAGTGAGCGAGAAACCACGCTCTTACATAATCCAGGACTTCATACAGACGGAATCGTCCTCACATCATTCCTGTTCCTGAGCAACAGCAGGCTCAAGACTTCGACCCTCAAAACACCGACCCCTCTATGAAGGACTGTGTACCCCACACACCACAAACACCTGAGAGAAACAGCAGGCTGACACAGAACAGTTCCCCTTCACTACCAAGACACACATCACATTTCCCTTGCAACAACAGTGACACACCATACATAACACGATCAGGTCGCACATGCAAACCAAACCCTAAATATGTGCAGTAACGCTGTTGGACAATACTTGTTAAAGTGATATGTTTAGTCATTTCCTTTTCCTGTTACATGGTAAGGTATTTAGTAATGGTTTATTGTTTGTGTCACCAAATGCTAAAGGAATGTTCAAATCATCTGCCTTAAATGTTATTTTCTTTCAGATAGAAACATCAGCTAAAGAGAAGGGATGTAGATCATTCTCATATGATTAAGTTTGTCCTTTGCAGGCCACTGTAGCTAGTGCGCCACCCGGTGACGTGTTAAGGTATTAGGCATTCAGTTGTTAGTCGGCATGCAACGTACATGTTCACTGTACATGCTGTGGTCATAAATAAAACAACCACTTGCCTATGCATTGTGTATTCTTGTACATACACACATGCATGTATTAAGAAGTATCAACAACTTCTACAGTTCCGGCTAGCGTGTACTTTTTCACAGTTTTCTGGCTCTCCAAAATGGAGGTTCTTTCCGGGCCAACAACCGGGCTGAGTATGCTAAACTAGTGAGAGAATCGCTGGCAACTACAACAAAATAAACATATTTTACCGTGATTTAATTGTAATACACGTTTCAAAATGATGAAGTAACAACATACTGATACCGGTTAGTAAAAACCATGAATTAATGCTTTGTCAAGTCTGCAGACAGACGGCAGGCGAAAAACCTTTTAAAATGCTTGTTTTCTGAATGGAGATCGGCTAAGCTAATGCAGTATATGCTCCGACCGTCCACACTCACAACAACGGCCTATACAGACATAAATAAACCAGTGTAGTGCCGAGAGAAGGGAGTCGGAGGCGGTGCATCGAAGGTGCAAATCTGTACTTTAATGAGCAGCAGAAATGCACATGCTGTCGGGTCGCAGCCCGAGAAGAGAAGAGAAAGTGAAAGGGACACACACACACAGTAGGCACCCCGGAGGTACCGTCAACATATATGTCCGGGCGGAAACAATACCCCAACCTGTAGTTCCTGGATTGAATTATGTAACCCCGTTAATTAGTGATCACTACACAAGCCCCCCAGAATTCAACCATGGACACAATCCTCACGTCCGGGAGGAAGCACCACAGGGGCCGAGGATGGCGGGGCCGCCGGCGAGGGCCGGGCCATGTAACGGGGCCGCAGGAGAGGGTAGGGGCCCCAACGAGGGCGAGGGCATCCCCACCGGGGGGTGGGGGGTGGGCCGGAACGGGCCGTCGTCAGGGGGGCGCAGAAAGCAGGGTCGCTGCGTTGCGACGTGGGCACGGGCGTGAAAAACCCGGAGGTCCCCAGCAGGGAGGAGCGCGCCCAGCCGCTGGCGAAGGCACAGCGGCGGCGGGTACGAAGTCCTCGGGAGGAAGGAGCCGTGTCCCCGGGAGGAGGGAGCCGTGGACAGGGGAGAGGCCAGACGGGGCGCCATCCGAAGCCGCCGTCGAGGCGAACCGTGAGCCGCGGTAAGAGGAGAGGCCAGGCAGGGTCCGGGAGCGCGCCACCCATGGGCCGAAGAAGGCACGGGCGACGTCCGAAGCTGCTGCCGAGGCGAAGGAAGAGGCCAGACAGGGTCCCGAAGCGCGCCACCCACAGGCCGATGAAGGCATGGGCGACGTCCGAAACCGTAGAGTCGAGGCGAGACGGGGTCCAGAAGCGCGCCACCCACGGGCCGAAGAAGGCGTGTGTGACGTCCGAAGCCGCCGTCGAGGTGGTAAAAAAGCGAGAGGGTCCACACGAGGCCGACCAGACATGATCGAACCTCCTCTCCGGCACCACAAAAAAAACAGTCGGATGGCGATAGCCGCTAGCTGCTGTGGCTAGCCGTCGTTAGCCGTCGGCAGCTGCTAGCCGTTAGCAGTCGTGGCTAGCCGTCAGCGAGCGCAGCCGGACACGCAGCCGCATGTCCCGAATAAACCAGGCATGGTCTAGTATCGGCTCCATGGAAGGCTTGCCGTCCCCCAGTGCCGAAAAGCCGTGGAAATGGCGAGCGTCGTCCGCGGTCATTCCGGAGGGCGCACCGAGCCACAGTCTGCGCGCACGTGGCAGCCACGGACGTCCCCAAGAATCTCCGGCATTTCGAGAAAAACAGAGTCTGTTCTTTGCCGTGTTCGGTCCAGTCTCGGATCCTTCGCGAGACTTATGTCAGGGTCACCAATGTAGTGCCGAGAGAAGGGAGTCGGAGGCGGTGCATCGAAGGTGCAAATCTGTACTTTAATGAGCAGCAGAAATGACATGCTGTCGGGTCGCAGCCCGAGAAGAGAAGAGAAAGTGAAAGGGACACACACACAGTAGGCACCCCGGAGGTACCATCAACATATATGTCCGGGCGGAAACAATACCCCCAACCTGTAGTTCCTGGATTGAATTATGTAACCCCGTTAATTAGTGATCACTACACCAGCGACTGTATTCACCATGACACAGGCAGTCTGTGGTTTGTACTTGTTTAACTTTTGTCTAGTTTCTGAACATATATGAGGAGCTGTGAGCTCTGAGTGCTAACAGCTAACGGCTGATGTTGGTTTTCTGTGGTTCGCATTGAAGATGACGTCACGGCTCCGCCTACACTGCGTTACTATAGTTACTGCCCCAGTTCCTAAACTGTAATGGAAACGCAGCATAAAGTGAGCCTGGCCTAACAAGGCCTAACGAGGCCTAGCCATACCGTACTAAGCCGAGCGAGGCCCTGCAGTGGAAAAGCGCCATAAGTAATTTGTACTGTATTACATTTTGGAAGTAACTTGCCCAACACTAGCCGAGAGTAAGAGGGAGCAGCGCCCCTGTTACCTGGTGCAGAAAAAACCCTGTTATATATCATATGCACAATAATACAGCGTAGTTTTGGCAATGCAAATCTTAAATAATGCAACTTACAGTATATTAACTTAAAAGGGAAAGACTTACCCCTAGATTCCACCGGGTCCGTCTGCGGTGCGTTACGGGCGCGTTACGGGCGCGTTACGGGCGCGTTACGGGCGCGTTACGGGCGCGTTACGGGCACGTTACGGCTGCGCCGCGGTGCTCGCGCTCTTGACCCACTGACCCACTCTAGTCAATGGGTGCTATTCCACCACACGCGGCGCGTTACGACTCAGAAGCGTCCCAGAAGCGGCTCGGCGCAGGGCCCTCTAAAAATAAAATTAGGATCGAATCCTATTTTTGTCGTGGCGCAGCCGTAACGTAAGGTCGGGCAGGCAGGAAGTGGAACGTTCAGAGCATATATAGCATATATATTAGGGCTGTCAAGTTAACGCGTTAATAATAAAAATTAACGCCACTAATTATTTTAACGCGATTAACGCATGTGTATTTTTTGTCCTCGGCCGCCGTAGTTTCAGAGCGCATCGAGTTTAAAATACCATCTACAAGCTGATGCTGACAGCCCCGCTCCTGCTGCCCGCTTGTGGCAGACTACACTTCCACGCTCACCGGCAGGCCCGGACTGGCCATCGGGAGGACCGGGAGGGTGTGTGTATGTGTGGCGCGAGCGAAGCACACCTTACGTGTTGTTGTTAGCATCTGGTGCTAGCTAGCTGAGCTAACGGATATAAGGAGCTGTTTCAATGAAAACAGAGGAGCGACATTTCGCCGACAACTGCGCCGAGCACTTGACTTTATGCAGGTAGCCAGACAGCACACTCAGCACGGATAGTGCCGCAACACAGCTCATACACACAGGCATATATGCCTTGAGCTGCACATAGCTCCAACGATCCTCCACACACACACACACACACACACACACACACACACCACACACACCCACACACACACACACACACACACACACACACACACACACACACACACACACACACACACACACACACACACACCACACACAACACACACACAGTATTGTATGAGAGAGGTTCCAGGTTGAATTGAGGCGAATATTTGTAATGTTCAGGTTGTTGTGTTTAATATTCATGAGAATATTTGTCATTGTTCAAATGATAATAAACAAACATATAAAGCATATTTGTCCACTCATATGTTGATAAGAGTATTAAAAACTTGAAAGATATCCCTCTAAGGTACATTTAGAACAGATAAAAAATGTGCGATTAATTTGCGATTAATCGCGATTAACTATGGACAATCATGCGATTAATCGCGATTAAATATTTTAATCGACTGACAGCCCTAATATATATATATATATATACACACACACAAACTAATTTTGCAGACCCTACCCCTCCGTAGTCTTTCAAGTAGGAGGATAAATGCCAGCGTTCTCCTCCGGTTTACAGGCACTGTGTAAATTATATATATAGAATAATTATGATGATGAATGCATTTTTTTACCACTAAAATACAGAAACACATCTTTGATTCATGTCGTTTATAACTGGAATATTACAGTTATTATTAACTTTGTCTGTACAAAGTAGCCTGTCCAGGAAATATGCCCAAATCAACAACAACTGCGAGCCGGCAGGCAAGACGCTCCGCTTCTGAAATGCTTCTGAAACGCGCCTGGTAGGGTATGACGCCGGAGGAGGCCGGACCAAAACCGCGGCGCAGCCGTTACGCGGCGCAGACGGACCCGGTGGAATCTAGGGGTTAAAGGTGGGGTAGGTAAGTTTGAGAAACCGGCTCGAGATCGCTAGAATTTGAAAATACACAACCGGAGAAAATCTGCCACTTCCTTACAGAGCCCCTCCTCCAACACACACGAACGCGCACATGACCAATGAGGGCACGAGATAAGTTTGTGCCCAGATGGAAGGCTGACAGGCAGGTAGGCCATCCAGTTATTTTAGCCGGGCCGGCTCAGATGATTGGTCGTGCTTTTTACAGTACTACGGCTTCCACAGATGACATTTTTTTATGGATTTTTTGTCAAAGCACTTCAGATATTCATTGCTATCGGGATGTTAAGAGCATTCCATGGAATATAACAACAAGTGTATCTCGAGCCGGTTTCTCAAACTTACCTACCCTACCTTTAAAGTAGTCCAATAGACATATTGGTTCATTTAAATGCACCAAAGAAGTAAAATAATGTTGTGTATCATCAAAATAATGTTGCATATTCAATTCAATTCAAAACCTTTATTTATCCAGGTGAAATCCCATTGAGATGAATGATCTCTTCAAGGGAGACCTGCAGCAGTAGGTTCCACATGAAGACATAAAAACATAAACAACAGAACAACAAAAGGACATCATACAGCAAAAGTTACAGGGATATAAATATGTTTTATCAGGGTTGCCAACTCTCACGCATCTGGCGTGTGACACACGCTTTCACTCTCAATCTCACGCTCTCACGCTGCCCAAACTATTCTCACGCCAAAAACAAGATGAACCGATCGTTTTTGGTTGGTTATTTACAATGTTGAGTTGACAGCTGTTCCAGCTGTCAATCCGCTCCTCCCCGCCCCCACCACTCTTAACAACGTTAACAGACAGCAGAGCAGTGGGAGCCGGTTGGTCAATCCCCGACCCGTATTGCGCATGCGCAGATCTAAGATCCAGTAGAAATGATAAAAAAGTAAAAGTCTGCTGCTTATTGTTCTACTATAGCCACACTAGAGTCAAAGAGTATATGAGAGTGAGAGTGTGTTAATTAATATATTGGCAGTTTGGAGTAAGTCTGTAGATTTGTTTGTGTGTGTGTTTCATGTATAGGCCTCTCACGATAATTAATTTTGTTGGATACATTTTCCCGGAAATTATTGCGATAAACGATAATATTGTCGGCACCGTTGTATGACCATTTTAGACCACTGACATAATGATAATATATAATAATAATTCAAGTACATCCTTTCAAACTGCTAGTCACATCCTCATGTAAATGGCAATTTATCGAGGTCAGAAAAGTTATCGAGTTCATTTTTATTTATCGTACGATAAGTCAATTAATTGCTTATCGCGACAGGCACACAATAAAACTGTGGAAACAAACACGTGTTTGACTTTCATTAGTGAATGAAACTGTGTGCCCTTTATAGTCTGTGTCCAATATTGTGTATTTGTATATATTGTATATATATCCTATATATATGCTAAGGTCCCGCTGCTGACACGATAGCAGTCATTTAGTGCGCATATGTGTAATTAAACCCATGATATCAAAATCTCACTCCAGCCAGGTACCCAAAGTGACAACCCTGGTTTTATTACGCCCATTATGACAACCCTGCTTAACTACATTTTGCAGGAGAAGCTTATTTGGTGGTTTTGGGCTGTGGCTAATTCCTGGAGTAAAAGTAGTGAAAAGGTGTTTTGGTCCTTGTTTTTGCAGCATTAGTGGAGACTGAAAGGTGTTCAATACACACAAATACTCCCACGTTTACATGCATTGTGTCTAAATCCTGTCTCTCTTTCCTCCTCTTCATTACCTCTTCATCACCTCTTCATCACCTCTTCCTCCTCTTCATCACCTCTTCCTCCTCCTCCTCTTCCTCCACAGGATAAGCAGTGTCTCCCCATCACATCCTGGAGGAAAAAGGTCTGGTGAAGCTCGGGGTGACAGTGCATGCGCTGCTGGAGGAAAGGTCCTGCAGACACCTGATGTGAAACACACACACACACACACACACACACACACACACACACACACACACACACACACACACACACACACACACACACACACACACACACACACACACACACACACACACACAGGACGCACAGATGTTAAGGGAGATTTAATCACTGAATCCTAAAAGAGTGCCACACAGATCCAAGTTTCTCTCACCTTTAATTATGATTTTTTATTAATTAATAAACCCTGATATCCTGCGTTTCTTCAGGAGAACAAACTGATACGTGGAGGGTGATTTAATTCTGTTTGACTAAGCATGACGGACTATTGGGGCCACTTTGAGCGGAGAATAAAAGCTTTAATTAAGAGATTTTACTTTCTTTTTGGCGGTAAATTGATAATATATGAAAATAAAGTGGTTTTGGGAGTTTAAGGAAAAATACTTAATAAATTACAAGTTTAAATCATAATTTTACAAGAACCTGCACAGCTTTATTTATTTAAAACATATTTTATGCATTTATTTGCATTAAAATCTCCTTTTTTCTTTACATTTTGACCTCATTGTCAAACCATTTCATATTTTTCAATAACAATGATAGCATATATTCGGAAGACAAGATATTATAATTAGGCTTTACCAGAAGGTTGTAAAGTTTTGACATTTAGTTAAAAATTTGTATTTTTTAATAAATATTTGTTTTTAATTTGCTTTATTTATTTTGTTAAATGTAAAAAAATAAGGCTGTTCTCTTTCTTGTTAAATTATGACTTTGTTCTCATTAAAAAAGTTGAATTATTGTCATTTTTTTACTTTTCTCACCACTTTTTGGAAATAATCGTCATTTCATTTTGAAAACCCGAGATATTTTCAAAATAAAACTCCCTCTTTCGTTCCAAAATAAAAGCAGGTTTTTAAAGGTAAATCGATTTGGTGGATACTATGCAAACCTGTTCTATATTAACAGACGTCTAGTCTTAACAAGGATCTCTTAATCTGTATTTAATCATAAAGATATTTATAATATAAAGAGGAGAACGTGTTTGAGTTTCAAAAAGAAAAACGCCACAAATATTTTCTCTAATATATTTGAGGTATTCCTGTTTCTGTGGAGCTCTGTGCGTGAAACACAAAACACAACAGGTGGTTGTTATTCTCATTAAATCCTCCCTCACGTCTCCTTTAAGGCTTTTTCTGTGAAATCTCTTCAGCAGTTTTTGTTTCCTCGTGAGATTCAGTTTGCTATCGTGCCAAAAGTCAGAAGCTCCTCAGGTCTGTTTCTGCAGGATCCATCCCATAATAATCCAGATTTGTGGGTAGATATGAACAATCCTCCGCACTGAGACACTTGACATCAATCACAGCTGGGTTTAGGGTGGACATTTAACAAAAAACCTCCAAATATGAGTCTAAAATAACCAGAAATATAAAGTGTTTGAATGCTGTTGCTAGGCAGATCATGTTCTACTGCATCATTTCATTTAAAGGGGCAGTACGTAATTGTTGGTGTTTATCGTCCTCTGCTGTCACTGATTTATTTAGATTATATTTATTGTACACAGCAGTGTACATGAACAGTCATCTAAAAGTCCCGCCCACTTACTGTCAGTCATCTAAAAGTCCCGCCCACTTACTGTCAGTCATCTAAAAGTCCCGCCCACTTACTGTCAGTCATCTAAAAGTCCCGCCCACTTACTGTCAGTCATCTGAAAGTCCCGCCCACTTACTGTCAGTCATCTAAAAGTCCCGCCCACTTACTGTCAGTCATCTGAAAGTCCCGCCCACTTACTGTCAGTCATCTGAAAGTCCCGCCCACTTACTGTCAGTCATCTGAAAGTCCCGCCCACTTACTGTCAGTCATCTAAAAGTCCCGCCCACTTACTGTCAGTCATCTGAAAGTCCCGCCCACTTACTGTCAGTCATCTAAAAGTCCCGCCCACTTACTGTCAGTCATCTAAAAGTCCCGCCCACTTACTGTCAGTCATCTGAAAGTCCCGCCACTTACTGTCAGTCATCTGAAAGTCCCGCCCACTTACTGTCAGTCATCTGAAAGTCCCGCCCACTTACTGTCAGTCATCTGAAAGTCCGCCCACTTACTGTCAGTCATCTGAAAGTCCCGCCCACTTACTGTCAGTCATCTAAAAGTCCGCCCACTTACTGTCAGTCATCTAAAAGTCGCCCACTTACTGTCAGTCATCTGAAAGTCCGCCCACTTACTGTCAGTCATCTGAAAGTCCCGCCCACTTACTGTCAGTCATCTGAAAGTCCCGCCGACTTACTGTCAGTCATCTAAAAGTCCCGCCGACTTACTGTCAGTCATCTGAAAGTCCCGCCTTAACTGTCAGTCATCTAAAAGTCCCGCCCACTACTGTCATCATCTGAAAGTCCGCCCACTTACTGTCAGTCATCTGAAAGTCCCGCCGACTTAATGTCAGTCATCTAAAAGTCCCGCCCACTTACTGTCAGTCATCTGAAAGTCCCGCCCACTTAATGTCAGTCATCTAAAAGTCTCGCCCACTTACTGTCAGTCATCTGAAAGTCCCGCCCACTTACTGTCAGTCATCTGAAAGTCTCGCCCACTTACTGTCAGTCATCTGAAAGTCCCGCCCACTTACTGTCAGTCATCTGAAAGTCCCGCCCACTTACTGTCAGTCATCTAAAAGTCCCGCCCACTTACTGTCAGTCATCTCAAAGTCCCGCCCACTTAATGTCAGTCATCTGAAAGTCCCGCCCACTTAATGTCAGTCATCTAAAAGTCCCTCCCACTTACTGTCAGTCATCTCAAAGTCCCGCCCACTTACTGTTAGTCATCTGAAAGTCCCGCCCACTTACTGTCAGTCATCTGAAAGTCCCGCCGACTTACTGTCAGTCATCTGTAAGTCCCGCCCACTTACTGTCAGTCATCTGAAAGTCCCGCCTGAAAGTCCCGCCCACTTAATGTCAGTCATCTCAAAGTCCCGCCCACTTAATGTCAGTCATCTGAAAGTCCCGCCCACTTACTGATGATCTGAAGTAAAAACAATTACAAAAAATCTATATATACTCTTAAATTAAATTAGCAAATGTATTTATAAAAATGCTGAAAATGATCTGAGACTAATTAAATACAGCAAACAATCAATACCATATCAAATAAAATCCAGATGAAATTAGGGCATTAAATCATCACATGTTTACGTACCGGCCCTTTAAGAACACTCTCTATCCGGCATCATGTTTTTATTTAAATGCAATAAAAACACCTTTATTTCCCGACGCTCTGAACCTGCAGGATTTAATGAACGAGTGAATATTAGTTGTTATTGTTTGTGTAAATACGAAGCAGCTTGGTATCCAAAGCTTTATCTCCTTACAGATTCAGCAGGTCAATAAAATGACACGTTTCCACCGGACCATTCAACGGTTGCCAAAACAAACATTTCTCTTTATTTAAATGTGAATATAATAAATCACAAGTATCTCTGCTTCTTGTATATTTCACCAGAAAACACCTGAATTATCCACAATATCACGTGTTTTAATGCCAATAGATCTTGCATTTGACACTCTTGTAACAAACGTACTGGTTTGTATTGATCAGATATAATGTGATTATTATCCTGTGTGAAATAGAAATAAAGCAGCGATATGTCTTCCTTATATTTCTTATATTCCTGCTGAAAAACAACTCTAGGATTTTTATTATTATTTATTATAGTTATTTAGCGTTTCCTACACTGGTTAAATATGTGGTCAGATTTGAGAGGAGAAACATGGAAATTAAATATAAATAATATTATGAGAATAAAGCTTTATTGGGAGTTTAATAAATAGATATAATTCAACATAAAAATGTGAATTAAGTTGTGATTTTATTATTAATTGAAGTGGCTTTTTTATTTTTATAATATTGTATTTATACCTAATTTTATGGGGGAAAAATGCATCTTTATTCTCACAATATTACACATTTTCTTAAATAATTAAATTTATTTCTAAACTTTCTTTGTGGTTTTAAAATATATGTTTATTACGATTCATATAAAGTCAGAATTGATGATATTTAGAGATTTGGTTGCAATTTTATTGGTGAAAACAGGAAGAAATCAGGAGTAAAACGTGATTAAAAACTTTAAATAAAGCTGGTTTTCGCTCCACAGTTCTGTTCACAGAATCTGCACTTTAATAAACTTTAATACACTTTATTTATATCTTTGTTTTGGCAACTGAGGGAATCTGAAATGAGAGTTTTAAATGTGTAAATAATCCCTGCTGAGTTTGTAAATAATCTTTCCTGTTTTCACAGTTTTGTACTTTTCTGAGCTAGGAGGAGGAGATTTATTTAGATGTGACTTTGTGAACCTTTTGTAGCGTTTGTTGTTCAGCAGAATGCATGTTCCTCTAGCTGCTGAGAGATCTGTAAATAAAGCTCCAGAAACACCTCAGTCTGACTCCACCACTTTGTCTACACATATCAGGATGTGGAAATTAAGTATTTACACTTCAATCTTTTCATCAGAGTTCAAAATCAATGTTTGCAGAATGGAAGTTAGAAATAGTCACATTTTAGCAAAATGCATGTTTTCTTTTTACCGTTTTTATTTTATAAAAAAACTATACTATTTGTGATATACTGTACTATGTCTTTTGAGCATTTTTAATATACTATGATATGTTTTTTAATGATTTTTTGTAGACTCTACTATTACATTTTATGGATTTTTTCCAAACATATTATACTATGCCTTTTTCATGGATTAGTTTTTCGACAAAACTAAATATTCCCTTTTTTTCAAAACATTTCAAAATACTTTACTGGAACTTTGATGCTTTTTTTGGACATGAAGCTCAGCGCAAGTTCAACCAGGAAGACCGTCTTTACTCATTCATTTACTATTTCTATGTTACTACCGGTGACGGACTGGCCATCGTGACGTTCAGGACGAATCCCGATGGGCCAGTACTGAAGTGGGCCGGTCGAATAAGTCACGATCACCCAGAGGTGTGGACTTGAGTCACATGACTTGGACTCGAGTCAGACTCGAGTCACCAATTTGATGACTTTGGACTCAAAATCACAAAACACTTGCGACTCGACTTGGACTTGAACACCAATGACTCGGGACTTGACTTGGACTTGAGCCTTCTGACTTAAGGTGACTTGATAATTTAATTCAGGGGTCTCCAACACGCCGATCGCGAGATGCCGCGAGAAGAGCAGACTCCCGTCGGGGAGAGCAGGATCTTCAGCCGCTCCTACTCTTGCTGAGAATCCATTGACAGCCCTCCCTCTGTCATGTTGCCTTCATGGATTTTAGGTAGCGCAAGAAATATAACTTTCTATACACAATACTCCGTGATTGGTGGGAAACCAAACTGATACCAGCGTCAAAGTTCCGTTAAGCGAGCTGTTGTTCAGAATCAGATCAGAATCAGAAAACCTTTATTAGTCCCACAGAGGGGACATGTACGTTGTTACAGCAGAAAAGAGCCACTGACAGCTTAATGTTACATATGCTACTGTACACGCAAACAAAGTATTAAAGTTAAAAAAAAAGTAGTATGATAACAAATATAATAAAATAAAAAGTTATACAATTTACAAAATACACATCCTGTAACAGTTCTGAGGATTTAGCAGCCAGGTATATATTGCACAGTTTTTAAATACCAAAATGCCTCATCAGCACTTTTCCCCCAAAAAATGAATTTTAATCAATACTTTTAGATGTAAATGGTTTATTGTATCATTACTATGGTACTATGGTACTTTTACCACACTGCTAGCAGACTTTTAGCAGACCTTTAGCACTCTTTTCCCGCTGAAACAACTTTAAACCATCAGTGTCACTATTGTGGGATGTAGGAATGTACCTGTGCCTGGTGTGGAGCCCCCGCACTTTAAATCAATTGATTTGCTTTTATTGATCGTATTTTCTACTGTGAATGCACTGTGCTCATGTTGGGTGATGCGCTCCCTGGAGCCCTCCTGTGGGGAAACTTGGAACTTCACTTAAATCACTTTGTGCTTTTTAAGCCATTTAAATAGTTTTCTCACTTTTAAAATACTTTCTGCCCTAGAAATTATTTTAATCAGTATTACCATTATTTAGGGGCTGCATGAACACGTATTTGAGCATCCCTGCACACTTTCCTCCTATTTAAAACACTTTTCAGTGAGGTGCTGCAGCCTGCTTCTCTCCTGTTTCTCTGGTGAAAGTATGAAGTCAGACTGCCAGACGCCATTTTACAGCTCGACACGAGGAGGAGAACAACAGGGTGAGTGTTAACACCAGGATCTGCTTTCTAACACATTCATTATTTACTCTGTTTTACTGGATGCCAGAAAATAACTTCTTGGTTAAAAATCTGCGTCCTAGAGTCCATTGAGACTTCTGCAAGTGTTGTACACTTTGATTATTTCCTGTTTTCTGATCCGTCAGAGTTACATAAGATGTGGAGAGCGGCCTGAAGTCTGACTGATTTCGTGTGTGTGTGTGTGTGTGTGTGTGTGGTGTGTGTGTGTGTGTGTGTGTGTGTGTGTGTGTGTGTGTGTGTGTGTGTGTGTGTGTGTGTGTGTGTGTGTGTGTGAGATCAACGATCTCTTTTCAAGGGAGACCTGCGGTACATTAGTTACACATAAAAACAACAGAAAACAAAAAGGACATCACAACATAATTACAGGGGTATACATTAGCAACCTATTTACATTTACAGGTATCCAATAACATTTCATCCAGCCGTGCTTTAAAATGATGCAAGGGAATCAAAATGCTCAGTTTCAATGTTTTTTGCATAGTGTTCCAAGCTAGAGGAGCAGCGCACATAAAAGCTTTAGCACCTAAAACAGTCCTAGCACTTGGCACATGTAATAAAAACACATCCTGGATCTCAGGCAATAGCTACTTGCCACTCTCCGTGAGATCAAAGAGCAGATATAAGTGGTAGTTTACCCAGCATGGCTTTGTAGATGAATATGTACCAATGACTGAGCCTCCGACAGTAAGTGAAGGCAGACCTGCCTTGGCATACAGGGTACAGTGATGAGTAAGTACTTTACAGTTAGTAACAAATCTCAGAGCACTGTGATAGGCGGCATCTAACCTTTCCAGGCAATGGGCAGGTGCATTCATAGATCAAATCACCATAGTCTAGCACAGGTAAAAAGGTCACAGTGACTAGCCTTTTCCTGGCTTCAAAAGAGAAACAGGACTTGTTTCTGAAAAAGAAACCTATCTAACCCTCAGCTTTTTAAGCAGATTAGTGACCTGAAGTTTAAAAGTAAGACAATCATCAAGCCAGATACCAAGGTATTTATAACAGCTAACCACTTGGAGTACTTGTCCTTGCATAGTCACAATATCCAAAGCAGTCTCTGGAGTCTTTTTAGCTTTAGAAAAGAGCATTACCTTGGTTTTCTCAACATTTAAAAGAAGCTTTAGTTCAGAGAGCTGAGTCTGAATAATGTTAAAAAACCGCCTCCTTAATGGAGGGACCTGCACAGTACATCACGGTGTCATCCGCATAAAAATGCAAAGTAGCTTCATCCACATTTTCACCTAAACTATTGATGTAGATGGAGAATAAAAGTGGACCTAAAACAGAACCTTGAGGAACACCATTAGCAATGTTCAACCACTCAGAAGACAGCCCATCAAAGTGAACACATTGGGACCTTTCAGAGAGGTAGTTCACAAACCACCCCACTGCATGGCTGGATAAGCCAATACTGAGTAGCCTCTGCTTTAAGATGCGATGATCGACGGTGTCAAACGCTTTGGAAAGGTCAATAAATAGAGCTGCACAACTCTGCTTTTTATCTAAAATACTTGTAATGTCATTCACCACTTTCATTGTGGCAGTGATGGTGCTATGTTGCTTTCTGAAGCCTGACTGATGTTTAGACAGGATGTCATTGTACATAAAAACTCCTTTACCTGTTCACTCACTAGGCGTTCAAGAACCTTAGCCAGAACTGACAATTTCGAGATTGGCCTATAGTTATTTAAAACAGTTGCCTCCCCTCCTTTAGCAAAGGCAGGACATACGCTGACTTCCATACTTTAGGAATTGTGTTTGTGCTGAGGGAGAGGTTAAAAAGAGTAGTGAGAGGTGGAGCAATAAAATCTGCAGCTATCTTTAAAAAGAAAGGTTCTACGTTGTCCGGGCCAGCCGGTTTCTTAGGATCTAACTTTAAAGCTTCATGAACAACATTTACAGTAAAAGGAGTAAAACTGAAAGGGTTTTCCAGACCACATTGTTCAGAGTCACAGACTGTGGTGTTCACAGAAGCAGAGTTAGTCACAGAATCAAACATAGAACCGCAGGACACAAAATGCTCATTAAAACAATTTAACATAGTAGCCCTGTCCGATATAGAGCCAGATGCTGTGGTAATGCACGGAGGTAGCTCATTTCGGATCTCACCGGTGGATAGCGATTTTATGGCTTTCCAAAATTTCCTAGGATTATTTAGGTTTTCTGTAGTAACTGACAAATAGTACTTCGACTTAGCACTTTTGACTGTGAAGTGAAGCTATTTCTTAGCTGCCTAAAACGCAGCCATTCTACCTCTGAGCCTGATTTCCTAGCCTTTGCCCAGGCCTTGTTTCTCTCATGTAGGAGACTGGACAGTCAGTTCAGCAGAAAACCAAGGATTGTCTCGTCCCTTTACTCTAAAAGTACGTAGGGGTGCATGTCTATCTATAATTTCCATAAAACCAAGATAAAAATAAGACCATGCAGTTTCTACATCAGCACACAGATCGATTTTTCCCCAATCAAACCCAAACAGATCATGAACAAAACCCTGCTCCACAAAATGTTTTATGTGTCTCTTAATAATAATACGGGTTTAACCTTTTGGACCTTAGTGTCCCTAATTGTGGCTACAACACAGTGGTCACTCACATCATTTGCAAATACTCCCACAGATGGGTATTTATAGGGAACATTAGTTAGAATGAGATCAATTAGGGAGGATTTATTAGGGGACTTAACGTTAGGGCGAGTAGGACTGTCAACAATCTGAGTAACATTCAGAGAGATACAAAGGTTTTTAAAATCCTCTGATACTGCAGTTAACCAGTCCCAGTTAAAATCTCCAAGTAGCACTATTTCCTTGTAGTCTAGTTGATAAAAGTTTTGCTAGTGAAGACAAGGAGTCCTTGACAGCTGAGGGGGGTCTGTAACACCCACCACCATGACTTGTTGCCCCTTTGCCACTTCTATATTTAAGGCTAAAAATTCGAATTGCTTACTGACAGATTTGGAAATCAATGTGGTTACACTGAACTTATTCTTAACATAAATGGCAACGCCACCACCTTTATTAGGCCGGTCGGTACGATACACATTATAACCATTTACAGGGATGCAAACTTGTCACCTTTCGGCGAAATTCGCCGTTTTGAATCCAAAATAGGTCGTTTGTGTGATTCATGTAGATCTGCAATAAAAATATTTTTGGGGTATGGGGGGGGTCTGGGACCCGGAGTAATCTGCGGCCGCGAGCTGTTATGTGCCATCAAGACATGCATGGTGTTCTTTTTTTATATATTATAATGCAGCGCGAGCTGTGTGCTCAAGTCTTCCTGTCGGCTCTGCTCATGGATGTATAATAAGGCTCTGCTGCTCCGGGATGAGGGTCTAGCTTCAGCAGCTACATTACCTACGGTGCGTTCGTTAATATTAACTGTGCGGTCCGGAGTCACTGTGGCACAGACTGGACCGCTGGTGAACAGCTGTTAGAACGGGCCGTTCAGGTGTTCAGAGCAGAGCTCCCTGACCTGAGCGGCAGAGCGCGATGTGCACTGAAAGTTTTTCTGTCGCAATATTATCGTTGAGCTAGCTAACTAGCATACATTGTCACTATCTGCTAACGTTAGCTTTAGCCTTAGTTTTCTAATAGTTTTTTTCATAGGCTATAAACGGAGGTGGTATAAGTATAGATCTTGTACTTGAGTAAAAGTAGAAGTACTCAGATCTGTACTTGAGTAAAAGTAGAAGTACTCAGATGTTGTACTTGAGTAAAAGTAGAAGTACTCAGATCTTGTACTTGAGTAAAAGTAGAAGTACTCAGATCTTGTACTTGAGTAAAAGTAGAAGTACTCAGATCTTGTACTTGAGTCAAAGTAGAAGTACTCAGATCTTGTACTTGAGTAAAAGTAGAAGTACTCAGATCTTGTACTTGAGTCAAAGTAGAAGTACTCAGATCTTGTACTTGAGTAAAAGTAGAAGTACTCAGATCTTGTACTTCAGTAAAGGTAGAAGTACTCAGTGTACTTGAGTAAAAGTAGAAGTACTCAGATCTTGTACTTCAGTAAAAGTAGAAGTACTCAGATCTTGTACTTGAGTAAAAGTAGAAGTACTCTGATCTTGTACTTGAGTAAAAGTAGAAGTACTCAGATCTTGTACTTGATAAAAGTAGAAGTACTCAGATCTTGTACTTGAGTAAAAGTAGAAGTACTCAGGTCTTGTACTTGAGTAAAAGTAGAAGTACTCAGATCTTGTACTTGAGTAAAAGTAGAAGTACTCAGATCTTGTACTTGAGTAAAAGTAGAAGTACTCAGATCTGTACTTGAGTAAAAGTAGAAGTACTCAGATCTTGTACTTGAGAAAAGTAGAAGTACTCAGATCTTGTACTTGATAAAAGTAGAAGTACTCAGATCTTGTACTTGATTAAAAGTAGAAGTACTCAGATCTTGTACTTGAGTAAAAGTAGAAGTACTCAGGTCTTGTACTTGAGTAAAAGTAGAAGTACTCAGATCTTGTACTTGAGTAAAAGTAGAAGTACTCAGATCTTGTACTTGAGTAAAAGTAGAAGTACTCAGATCTTGTACTTGAGTAAAAAGTAGAAGTACTCAGATCTTGTACTTCAGTAAAAGTAGAAGTACTCAGATCTTGTACTTGATTAAAAGTAGAAGTACTCAGATCTTGTACTTGAGTAAAAGTAGAAGTACTCAGATCTTGTACTTGAGTAAAAGTAGAAGTACTCAGATCTTGTTCTTCAGTAAAGTAGAAGTACTCAGATCTTGTTCTTCAGTAAAAGTAGAAGTACTCAGACCTTGTACTTGAGTAAAAGTAGAAGTACTCAGATCTTGTACTTGAGTAAAAGTAGAAGTACTCAGATCTTGTACTTGAGTAAAAGTAGAAGTACTCAGACCTTGTACTTGAGTAAAAGTAGAAGTACTCAGATCTTGTACTTGAGTAAAAGTAGAAGTACCAGAGTGTAGGAATACTCTGTTACAAAAAGTCCTGCATTCAAAATGTTCCTCAAGTAAAAGTAGAAAAGTATTCTCATCAAAATATAGTGAAAGTAGCGACAGTAAAAGTAGTCGTTGTGCAGATTGGTCCATTTCAGAATAATATATATGATATGTTTTATAATGATTGATCATGAAAGTGTTCTCAAAGCTGGTAAAGGTGCAGCTAGTTTGAATGACTTTGTATACTGCAGGGTAGCTTGTGGATTTACTCCAGGTGGAACTAAAGTCTGATTCAACACTTGATTAGATTTCACATCATTCATCCAGATCTGTGAAGTAACTAAAGGTATTAAATACATGTAGTGGAGGAAAAGTACAACATGTACCTCTGAATTGTAGTGGAGTAGAAGAACAAAGTAGCAAAACATTGAAATACTTAAATAAAGTACAAGTATCTCAAAATTGTACCCAAGTATAGTACTTGTTGAGTTTATGAACTTAGTTACTTTACACCACTGGCTATACAGATAGACAGACTAAGCCTTGCACAGAGGCATGGAATACATTTTCAAAATGCTCAACAGTGCTGCCAAAATTATAACTGACTGCTACACAATTCAAATAAATGCTTTTACATTTCTATTAGATGTGACTCTTTGGCGTTTCTGTTATTATTAACTGCTTTAGTTATTCTGACTGCTAAAATCCTATTATTCCTCATTTGAAAGCCGATATTCCGTGGGGTCGGGGGCTCGGATCCTTGTCACCTTTTTCATACCTGATGAGTTTGCATCCCTGCATTTAAGGCAATGTCAGAGGCCAAAATAGATTTATTTAGCCATGTTTCTGATAACACACATGACGTCAGCGTCAGTCGAGCTCGCCCAAATGCGGACAAAATCTAGTTTACCTAACAGACTGCGCACATTCAAGTGGATGAAACCCAACCCAGACCTAGCTTTAAAATCAGCAGGAGTAGCGATCTGACTGCTACTACTGGGCGGACCAGGGTTAGGTTGAACATTTCCTGACAGTAATAACAACAAGAAAAACAGGCATCTTTTCCTCTTAATCGACACACACACATTGTCATCTACTTTAGAATCACCGGAAACGTCTGCGAGTCACCACATGTTGACCTCTTTGACCTTAGAGTGTAAAAGTTCATGCTCTTTTAACTCATTGTGAAGATTGCTCATCTTACGATTGTTTATCGTAATGAGACAACACAGATTGGATTGTGGGAAGAAGAACTTTTATTTTCAGTTGCTCTTATTATTGCTATGTAGGCTAGTTTTGTTTTTACTAAAGACCAGGGGCCTCATTTATAACGCCTTGCGTAGGATTCACGTGGGAAGGTTGCTTACGTAGTACAGAGCAAAAAAATAGGTACAGAAATGTTTCGACATTTTCCGATTCACAAAACATTGCGTACCGGCGAGGGAAGTGCGTACGGCACTTCCTACGCCTGTTTCCCTTTAGGAATCACAATCGACTAGTAACGCCCATATTTGCCTATAAATAGTCAAAGAAACGCCCATTCATTCATTCATTCATTCATCATCCATTCATTCATCCATTCATTCATTCATTCATTCATTCATTCATTCATTCATTCATCCATTCATTCATTCATTCATTCATTCATTCATTAATCCATTCATTCATTCATTCATTCATTCATTCATTCATTCATCATACATTCATTCATCCATTCATTCATTCATCCATCCATTCATTCATTCATTCATTCATCCATTCATACATTCATTCATTCATTCATCCATCCATTCATTCATTCATACATTCATTCATTCATTCATCTCCATCCATCCATTCATCATCCTTCATTCATTCATTCATTCATTCATCCATCCATCCATCCATCCATCCATCCATCCATCAATCCATCCATCCATCCATCCATCCATCCATCCATCCATCCATCCATCCATCCATCCATTCATTCATTCATTCATCCATTCATCCATTCATCATTCATTCATTCATTCATTCATTCATTCTGACTGACTGACTGCATGAAGAAGATCGCAGGGAATGAGGCAGAAACAGCTAAAAAAGACATCTCACACCGTGTCAGATTTGGTTATTTTGGGAAGGTCAAGATCAGAGTTGGGTGTAACGCGTTACTGTAATAATATTACTTTTGTCGGTAACGGAGTAGTGTAACGCGTTACTTTTATAATTCAGTAATCACACTACAGTTACTAACATTGCCCCGACACGCGCGTTACTTCGTTACTTTTATAAAATCAGTCATAATCACACCGACAGACAAGAGGGGATTCCGCCGCAGGTTTATATGTACGTAATCTGCGACGCGCGCCTGCGCGTCCACATCTCCACGTGCAGTGCTGCATAAACATGGCAGAGTCAGCGATAACTTCCGAGGGTGGAGGTATGCCCATTATTTTGAGTTGGTCCGAAGAATAGACAGGAATGTGACGGTGAGGTGCAAACTGTGTCCAGGCCAGAAGCTGTTATCCACTGCTGCAAACACCACGTCAAACCTCAACAAACACCTGCAAAGAACACATGCTAAGGTGAAGCTAATAGCTAAGGACCCCCGAACCCAGAGTGAGGATGTTGTGAGTGCGCCGCCGCCGACTCCGAAGAAGCACAAATTAGAATTTGGAGGACCGGTAACCAAAGCAGAGATGGACAGGCTTGTAGCATCCTTCATAGTAGAGGTAATGTTGCCCATTTGCACAGTGGAATCACCATCGCATCGTTCAGAGATATACTGCGCAAAATACAGATAGCAGGAGACAGAGGACAGCCATAGTCAGAGCTATCTGGATCAGTCTTATGCGACAATGGAAACTGAACTAAAGAGAACATTTGAAACTTTAGCAGTCTGCGTGATCTGCCTGTAGGGGGGGCGGGCCGGCCCTGCAAGTAAAGTAACGAGTAAAGTAACGAGTTACTATGTAGAGAGTAACGAAGTAGTGTAATATATTACTTTTTTTTAAAGTAATAAGTAATATGTAATATATTACTTTATTTTTAGTAACGACCCA